>JASANE010024242.1:0-30449 GCA_030248225.1 Trileptium ribeirensis
GTTATACCTGAAAAGCGGCGACCCTGATCTCGAAGAGATCTCTTTTGGGGGTAAGAGATTATTGGGGGTCCAGAAACTATGGGGGCTATACTGAAAAGATCGTGGGCCCCTTCTCTGATTTTTCCCCCTCAGCCCAACCGGGGCCATTTAAGGTATATATAATTTAGCATACAGTTCGATATAGGGGATTAAAAACAGAGACGACATGACATGTCAGTTTTACAATCTGCTTCTGCTATATAATAGGCTTGAATATACGTAACTATGCTATTGATAAAACGAAAATGATACTGCGCGCACAGGAAACATCACTGCATTATGTGTATTTACCACATTTCGTACAATATTTCGATGTTAAAATTTTGGCTGATATGTTGAAATTGGAAATAAATTTCAGTCTATACAATACACACATTTGTGCCTGCCTGCCTCGCAAATTCCTCGATGTGTAGATACGACTCCTGCGACGTACATTTTCCGCCAAAAATACTCCGCCAACGTCGATCAAGACTAGAAGGAACCGTCGCCCAATCAATTGTCAAAGTTCATCCCAACAATCACGATGCTACGTTAAACGCCTAGGGATTGTCGGACCCTAGTGGGGCTACTGGCCATAAACAACTATCGTTCGTCCGACACCTCCAGGTGGAACTAGAATAGGCAATAGTGGTACGGTCCTTTTGGCCTGTGACCAGGGGACCTCAAAGACAGTACCACTTGTACTAGGCACGCAACCCATCGGGCAGGATAAGAACACATCCTGTGAAGCGCGCCTCCGCCTGGCTAAGCTCCGTACCTTCTTGGGACCGACCGAGAAAAATAAGGCCGTTAGGTCCGCCATTGACGTTACGATAGCCGTGGTCGTATGCACATTGCGTTTCGGAAGTGCGCACTGCAGCAGCGTAGCCGCGTTGTTACACTTGTCTTGTTCAAAAAGGGCAAGATTTGCATTAAGAAGCATGTATTCAACTGTTCCTGGCACTTGTACTAGGCACGCAACCCATCGGGCAGGATAAGAACACATCCTGTGAAGCGCGCCTCCGCCTGGCTAAGCTCCGTACCTTCTTGGGATCGACCGAGAAAAATAAGGCCGTTAGGTCCGCCATTGACGTTACGATAGCCGTGGTCGTATGCACATTGCGTTTCGGAAGTGCGCACTGCAGCAGCGTAGCCGCGTTGTTACACTTGTCTTGTTCAAAAAGGGCAAGATTTGCATTAAGAAGCATGTATTCAACTGTTCCTGGCGGGGCACAACCTGATCTAAAGTACACAATGCCGCACTATTCTAGACAAACTTTTAGATTATTCCTATTTATACAACCGCTGATTGTTCGACATTTCTTGGAGCAGTGGAAAGATGATTCGTAGCAGTAGTGCTTTTCATACCAACGCATATGATCGCGATGTCATCATAATTATCCGGGGCATGTACACCCGTGGCATTCAAACAGTTTATAGGTTGTCATCCACCATGCGCCAAGTTAATAGAGACAATAGTTCGTTTTATGGGCACCCTCTGGTGACATTTAATACAAACTTATCTTGATTTATAGTGGCTTGTGCCTTTCTACATAATATCAGTAAGTTCTATAAGCCGGACAGAGATGCAAATAGAAACATCATATTCTGCAGATGCTTTCACAAATCCCTCCGTTCTGGTGCTATCATATGCACCTCCTATATTTATGAAGCAACCGAAGACAACAAAGACTGCAGAGCCTTTAGAACGATTTGCTTTAACAAGAGACAAGTTCATGTTAAAGCAGAGATGGTGGATTTACTCCGATGATATGTTTACGATTGAACTTTTTATCAATTCTACAAGTATCACGCAAATATCTGTGTAGTAGCTTCTCCAGTATTTTTAGAATAAACGAGGAGAGACAGGTCCGAAAGATTTTGCATCATCACAAGTGTTCTTCTTAGGTTTTGGTATGATCGCAACACTTGAAATTTTCCACTGCTGTGTTATATATAAAACAATATTCATGCAACACTAAAGGAAAAAAACAGAAACAAAAAATATAAGAACAAACAGCAAGCGCCACAGAGAGCACACGAAAAGCACACCAAGCAGCAAAGCGAATACAAAGCAGAGGAACCGGGCCAGCAAAATAAGCATAAATAGAGCAATAACGGCGAGCACCCAACAAAGAAACTAAAGGGCAACATCAATAGCGCAAGCCAGAGCGACAACAGAAACAACATAAAGCAGCGACAAAGTCTCGAGCAGAGCAACAGAGCAGACGATATATGTAACTACAATAAAGCAATAGCAAACAAAAAAGAGCTAGAACCACAAAGCATATAAAAAGACATTGCATAAATAAAGAGCTATAAAAAGGATCTAGAAAATATAGAAAGTAGTATTAATATTATATGAACCAATATGGGCCCAGAACCTGGGGGCAATACGCTATATCGAGAAAAAACCTCAGAGCTCAGGCGGACTAGCTAGGTATCTCGCGGTCACGAAAAACAATCAATATTGGGAAAAAGAAAGAAAGAGCCTAGCGGCAGTAAAAATTTACTGATCCAGTCGCAGAAAATAAGAGAATAAAGCCATATGTAAATAAAGTGGAATGTCGCTAGTATATGTGTAGGTAATATCCAAAAGTGGCGATAGACCAGAATAGAATGATCTGTGTTATAAAAATAATCAAACCAACGGATTACGCTCCTATTACTTACAATCTAAGAGCGGCTACTTTCACTATGCGAAGTCTCAAGCCATGTCATAGCACTGCCAATTGTAAATGCTGTGCAAGGAGCTAATCGCCTTATTATGATTAATATGAAGAATCACAATATTAATGAGAATGCGATAGAATAGAATGCGATTTATAATATATATTATATATAACACAAACGCGCTACTATCAAAAGCAAGCACCCAATATAAGGCAAACTTAAATATCTCGAGTCGGACCTCTCGAATATAGGCAAAGAGATAGCTTATAATAGATGAAACTAAAAGTCGGTATGTGCCAAGTGTGCATACCAAATAGAAGCCCCAAATTACTAGCAAATATAGAAGCTGCAATAAGTACATATATCAACGCTAACATACACCAGAAAACAGCTATTATAGACTCCTCGCACAATAGCCCAAAAATCAACAACAAACATCTTGGCATAAAAGCGAACCAACAAAATTATCGCAAAACACAACCAAAAACAGAAAACCAACACCCAAAAAAACAAAAAACAAAGCACCCCACCAACTAACAGATAGTACATACAACAATTTACTAAATCTATTCTCTAGTTGTTGCACAGTACGCGACAGAAATGACTACGTCTCGAGCGAGCGGTAAAGTATAAAATATGCTTGCGAGTAGCGATCATTTCTGCCAGGTACTGTGTACTAGGACCAGTTCTGGCCCTAAGGGATCCCAGCTGCACCACGAGTTTCCTCAGCGTGTGGTGCCCGGACAACCCCGGCTTCCACGACTCCCCGGTGATCTATGCGATGACCTAAGGGAACCGCTTAGCTTAGCAGGCTGCCGGCGGGTTAACCAAGGTGTTCGGCCTGGCCCCTATAGTGGCCCACGCATATAGTGGTATGAAGGTCCCCCGAGGGAGAGTCAACCCCTAAGCCTGCTCACAGGTAATAAGGCTGACTCGCCTTTCCCTCATTATCCACTTAATCCCCTAAGCGGGGTTCTCTGATCCTAGTGTAGCATTGGCGAGACTCCCCATTGGTATGTCCCTATGCACTATTGTCCCGTTTCTAACCTTAGAGCGTTGCACAACTGTCCTAAAACCTAGACTATAAGCACGCGACACTCCTAAAAGTCTTAGTCGGGGTATGTTCCCTAAATTTTGATTACTTATGATAACGCAGGGGCACTGAGGCGGAGGCCCCAGACCCTTGAATGTCAAGATTCCAGTTATTAGAGTTGTAAGCCGAGCGGCGGACTATGCAAGGCGATGATTAACTGCGAGGGGTTTTCGGCAGGGGCGTTCTTAATGATTGACATGCACGCTCGAGCTTTCTTAGGGGTTCCGGTTTAAGTTGATTCTAACGATTTTACCAGGGTCAGGAATTTAAACAAAAGCTCCTAACTGCTTTAGAAAGTAACAATTGATTTACTCCTGAATCATTTCTTTTATATTCAGCACACTTTATGAAATTCGCCCAATCGGGGCATACGGCAGTTATTTACATCATTTACCAGACAAACAAAAATTTAAGTCGGGTACCCTGCAAGATACCCTGAGATATATTTTGAAACCCTTTCCGACGCGATACTCTAAAGACTTTTGATTGAGTTTTCCCAAACGCGGTATCCTTAAAATTTTGACTGAGTTAGATCAGACGAAATGTATCCGAAACCGATGATTATCCCGACAATCTTCCGATGGCGACCTCAAGTAAATTCGGTCCAAAACTTTACCTGATTTCGACAGAGACTGGAGCGGCCCACGAAAGACTCGACTAATTTCAAACTCACTCCCAGAGGGCTCCGGGAGAGGGTGGCGACCTGGATTTTCCCCGTAGTTGCACGGTTAGAAAACCCACGTTCCACCAAGGCTCAGTATATTTTAGCTCACTGCCGGCTCCAGTCCCTGTTTCGTTCTCTGCTCAGCGAGTGATTCTCTTAAAATTTTGTTAAGTTCAGGCCCACGGTCGTTTGCATCGCACACTAACCAGAAACAAAAGAAAACAGCGAACGAATGGGGATTCGACGCTGCTGCTCAATTTCAGACAATTGGGGACAACGCGTGTCACCCGAGGATGCAAACGGCCACGCCCGAAAACACCCCTGTCACCCTATGCAAGCCTTGCTTGAGCTTTAACCAAGTAACGAGCCTAAATAGCGCCAGGTTCGCCTGATCCTAAGCCTCGTAAATTTCACTTGATCCTAGACGGTACAAATTTGGCGTGATCCGATACCCTAGAAATTGGTTCCTGAAAATCGCCTAAAGCAGAATCACTCGCCACGGAGTAGAATTTTAAATCATCCTCGCGTAGAACAGAAGAATTTCAGTCATCAACTCCTTTTCTGCCTGAACCGAGAAATTTTGCTCACTGCCAAATGCCTTAAGGTAAAATTTTGATCACTCCTCGGACCTGTAAACGAAAAGGAAATGTCCGAGTAGCGGGGAACCAGTCGAGCTATGAGCGAGCAAAATTTGAACAATTTTCGTGTGATTTCGTAAATTTCATCGGGGCCCGACCTTTACGGGCGCGCGGAGCATCCTTCCGACACTCCAACGTCCGCAAAGGGCGGCCCTTGTAAGATCGAAACATATGTCCAACCAGGGAAGGCTCTCCACCGTGGGGGCACGGCGAGAAACCTCCCCTAGTAAGCCTAAACGAAGTAAAGAAAAAAGAAAAACACAAGCCTACAGAAAATTTGAAAATGGCGACAACCGCCAAACTTAAAAGAAAAATCGTCGACTGGTCCCGATCGGGGAATCGGGCAGACTCCTTATATACCTAGCTTGAGCCCCCCTTTTCTTCTTGCCCTTAGAAGTTTGCCGCCGTAAGGCCCTAACTTTACAGATAGTTCAGAAAGTAAAATAAAATAAAATACGATAAAATAGCGGACACACATCGGCAAACAAAACAGCTTATACGTCGGCCGACCCAACAACAGCGACACTACAGACGAAAGCACATATTGATGCGGTATACGTTGGTCAGACGCCGCCAGCTCGAATAACAAAATATAACGTACAGTGGCCGATGTGTGCCAAGGGCGACGTAAACAACTAAACCTCGCGCTGGTCGGCGCGAGGTTTTCGACAATGGCCACATATAAAAGCGCTTTAGGCGCTGAAAATAATTTAAAATTTTTGTTGTTTTTTGTTTATATTTCAGGAACGGAAGGGAGCAGGCGGCCGGGTCGGGATCATATCCATGCCCTGGCTGGTCGCCTGCCTATGAGAACCATAAATTTTAGGTAGCTCCCTTGGGAGGGCCGTTAGAGGCCCTTTGATGCACGCAAAATAGAAATGTTTTGGATCCCCTTTGGGTTTTGAGAATCCTGCAAAGGTTCGTTGGGGCGGGTGGCTCCAGTTTATGGTCGGACGATTAGTATAGGACCCAATTGAGGTATAGAACTCCAAAAATCGGGAAGTTTTGGTTTAAGATATGGTGCTTTGGGACCTTAAAATTTGGGATGTTAAACGCTGGGTCAGGGGTCCATGAGTACTTACGGGTTGGGAGTATGTTGACCCGATGGTACAATTTTGAAGCCTTAAAGATCCTTTATCACGATGTTATCACCCCTTTTTTGCCTAAACTATAAAAATATCCCAAAATTTCCAAAATCATAAAGTACCCACTTTTTAATTTGAGTTTAGTTATTTGGTCGTATTTTCATCGCATTCCCTAAAACTTGAAACAACGATGCACCGTATCCATGAAATATTTATATGTGCACAATAATTCTTCACTTCCCTGTGTGTCAGGATAGGTCCCCGAGATCCGAGTTTAAAAGAAAACCCCCTTTCGAACTTTGATAAGGATCCTGCGCTTTACCTCGGTCCATCCTGACACACAGGGCATATACAACTTCCATTTCACACCTTAGCAACAACAATATAAATGTAATATGTACACTTTGGTTAGGGATGCGCACCGGAATCGACGCTGGAGCACTTAATTGACAAAATTGTTAAGTCAAACTGTGAAATCTCTCCCTCTTGTCCCCGGCCGATCCGACTACGCATCCGTACCACATTTCAATACTAAACAATTGTACAATAATACATCGATAGTATTCATAATATTTTAGCAGCCCTGGGATCGATCGGATACCTCGACCATAAGGTTTAGTTTCAATTTTGGTGCGAAATCACCCCGCGCACCTCGGGCTGGTGGAGCGTGACCGTACCAACACAATACAATGATGACATAGAGTTTATTTTATAACAACGAAACCATAATGCACAAATTATAGTCAGGATCACGCTCCACTGGTATGCGATCGCCCTTTATCCGATGAGTTTTGAGGCCCTTATGGCCTGATTTTGAATATTGAGGATTCGACAAAAACTCGGGCTGTTACATCTCTTAAAATTTTTTGGATTTTATAGACTCCTTACTTATGGTGGAAATTGAATTTGTTAAGATGTGAAAAAGAAAGTGAAAATTATGCATGATTATGCAGTTCCATGTGATGCACAGCGCTTGACATCAATGAAGTAAAATTAATATGAAATTTGAAAATTTAGCCCGTTTGAGCTTAAAATTACAGTAAGTTCCGAAAATTTTCCAAAAAATTCCCAAAAATTTGTTGAAATTTGCTGAAACGAGGGTAGAAGGACGATCAATTTGCTTGGTTATCACCAAAAAGGCGTCCCTTCTCCCTTTATTTTCGGTAATTTTGGAAGTTTTCCCTTATGGGTTGTAATATTTTATGATAATTTGTGTTGTTTTGAGTCATTGAAAGTATTTTCGATATCTATTGTTCGTCCAATCAATATACTGCCCCTTGGCACACATAATATTAATCATCTACATATACAGTTGAATATTCTTATGACATTCAGCACGTACCTCCACATTGGGGTCACGTTTGAAAACGAATCCCCGGTTTATTTTGGGTTACTCCCAGGAAATGGTCCGGTTGCCGGGGTGCCTATTCCCAGAAGTTCCCATTATTTGAAATTTTGATACGTCCATTGAATAATTCGTAATTGGGTTTTTTTGCTTGATTCGCTCTAACGTTGGTATGAATGTTGTTACACTCAAGTTGTTTTGGGACTAACTATGTCACTCAAGATACTTAGTTTGCTCTTCTTACTGTTTGTATTTGGGTCGTAATTTGTTCTAATTTGAGTAACAAGCTTTCCAATTATTAGGTCATTTGGAAATGATTCGCTCCGATCGCGATGCGCAGTTTGGTAACTTGTATTTGTGCACTACCCTGCTTGCTCTGCGCGGTCCTACTGGTTATTCGCCAAGCTTTATTTATGTTCGACGCTGCTCGCCATTTCTAGCCCTACTTGTTTCAGTCATCCTTATCTTTCACCTAGGTTTGTCTAAATGCTCGCACGCTGACTCCTACTTCTTTGATGGTCCACGCTTTACGTTCCTTATTACCCTCGCCTACCGCGTTAAGCGTCCGAGTTCGGCATCGCGCACTGATTGGCCGACCCATTCCCGCAAATTGCGCAAGCAGTACTTGGAAACCATGGGTTCCTCGAACTGTGGGCGTTCCTGCCATTCCATATGCGGCTCATCTGGTTCCCACGCATCAGCGGCATTAAAAGCGACTGGCCAGTTAGGGAAGTAGACGTTGTGGAATGCGTCGTGTTGCTGCCGATGGTTGGCGACGATCCGCTTAAATTCGACCGTCCAAGACATTGCGTCTTGGTTAGTCGCGGCCCATCGGGGTATCGGCGGTGCGACAATCACGGGCGTTCGAGCTGATACTCGCCGCGATAGCATCCCTAGATGGCGCTTAATCTTCTTGAAGGCTGCATTTGGGTTGGTCGCATGGAGCTGCTCCGGTTGCGCCTTCCGGTAAATGTATTGGTAGCCTCCAAGTAAGATGACGCATTTGGTTAGCGGCGTTAGGAAAGCGCTGGAAAGTTGGATCATGCGTATTAGCGTGGTTCCAGGCCATGCGCAGACGAGCCACTTGTTGTCGTTGGCTATTTCTAGCAACGGCAGCGGGAGCGCGTCGCCCATAATAATGACGTGTGGCCAGCAAGCATATCCAGAGGTGAGGTATTCCCGCACCTCCTCCAGAAGTCGACCCATGACGTTGTGGCAATGCCTGGGTTGTTTGCCTTGTCGCAGTTGCTGGATTGTACGTCCGACGCCCCAAAAGGTGTCGGTAGGCACCTCCAGGAGCGGTCGACTGCCAGTCAGATGTAGGATCCGCGCATAGCTGGGGATGGTAAATTTGTGGAGCAGGATTGGACGCATGATGTGCTCAAGCAGCGGTTTGAGCCGGGCGCTTGTGATGTTGTCGACCAGTTCGTCCTTTAGCGCCCGCGCTCTCGCCTTTATTTGCTGCGGCGTCCCAACCATGTCCATGAGTTCTTTGGCCGCTTCCATCAGGCCAAGCACAAGAAGCACTCTTACCTGATAATGTTGTTCGACGGTTGGAGCTGTAGTACCGTCGTGATGGAAGGGCGTCGGAGCTTCGTTCACGTTGGAAAGCTCCGGCCACTCGGTGCCGTGCGACAGGAATGGAACGTAGGGCTTCGTCAGGTCGACATAGTACGTTGGAATGCTGGGCAGGCGGTACGTCGTGGCTTCGGGCGGGGCGTATGGTCCGATTGTCGATAGCCGTCGGGCTGGGCATCTTCGGACTGTCTGGTGTCGCCGCCATTGCGTTGCCGAACGCTATGGTCCAGTTGACTGTCACTGCGTCACCGAACGCTGTTGTTGTCTTTGTCGTCCTCACCGCGTTGACGAACGCTGTTGTCCATCTGTAATAATATAACCTATATAGGTTTCGTCCTTTTCTCAACAGTCGGTTTGCGCTACGCATACTGGTGCAACCAAATACAATGGCTTGCGTAATTTCTAACCCTAAGCTTGATTCTCTCGCGTGCGTCCGCAGACGGAATCCTCTATGCCCTAAAAGGTTGCGTTTTCTACTGCCCTAGGGTGTTCCATGATTCCTCACTAGTTACCTGCTTCCTTCTGCTGGAGGTACCCACGTGCGAACAAGTTCCTCAATGTCTTACTCTTCTTCGTCGCACCTACTTTGTTCGCCGAGGCGAAAGAGTCCAGTGCAGCGAACGTAGTGGCCCATCCAATTGACCAGTTCCGCATGATAAGCGGGCGCCACCACTGGTTCAGACCATCGTTGGCGATCCTCACCCCGGTTGAACGGTCCGACCGTATCCCAGGCTTCGGGTGCCGTTAATGGTACTGACCAGACAGGCATAATGACGTTCCGCAGGGCCTGGTGCTGCTCGGTGAGGCGCAGTTTCCGGATGCGCAGTTCCGTCGCCCATGCCTCACTCGTGTAGTTGAGCGCGTTCCATTGCGGTGGCGGCGGGGCGATGTAAACGGCCGCATTTTCCCGGAGGCGCCGTTCGAGTACCTCCACTTTCCGTTTAATGCGTTTGATGAACGCACTGGGCGAGTAGACCTTGCGGTCTGCCTGCCATAGTTTGCCATAACCGCCGAGGATAATTACGCAATCCGTCTGCGGCGTAACGAAGGCGTTGGCCCACGGTATCAAGTCGGCCATTTCCATGCGGGGCCACGCGAACACCAGCCAGTTGTGCTGGTCGGCAATGGAGCAGCGGCAACGCCTGCTCGTCGCCTACGATTATGACCTGGGGCCATCGAACGAGTCCATCCCGGTGGTATGCCAGACGACCCGTCACGTTGTGGAACGTGCGGCCACAGCAGCAGTCAATGTGCGTCGCGCCGGTTCCCCAGAAATCATCGAACGAGGCGTTGAATAGAAGGCGGTCGTCGGTGGCCTCCAATTCCTCCGCATATTCAGTCATGCTGAATTTGGCCAGTAGTACTGGCCGCATGATATGCGGGTAGTAGGCCTTTAGCATATGGCGCCGCTTTATCGGTAGCCGACGGTGGAGTGCGATGCTGCGGAGTTGCAGCTCATTAGGGCTGATTTCCGCTTCGGCGAGTTCCTTCGCGGCATTGTTGAAGCCCAGCAGCTCCAGCACTCTGAGATGAAAATGTTTGGACACGCTGGATAGGCGCCGCCCATTGTGTTCGAACTTGTCGACCGTTGTAGTTTCGTTGGCAAGCATTGGCCGGCGGGTCCACTTGGAGGCGAAGATCTCCACGCGTGGTCCTGGTTGAACTCGATATAGGGGCACCGTCGGATAGATTCCACCGCCGCAAACCATCGGTACGTGCCGCACGCCTTTTGGTAGCATTGGCATCCGGATGTCGTTGACACTGTAGCTTCGTCGCATCTATAATGTGTATACCGGGAATAAGTTTGAGTGAAGAGATAATCCTGTTTACCTGTGAATATATTCCTGAACCTCTCTTGAATTCCCCCTTTTGTTCGAATGCCTTGTCTGCTTGTGTTGAGGTACGTGCGAATATGGTTAGGATTAGTCCACTCTTAGGTGGGGTCGTCCGAGTCAGATTCTTCGTAAGGTGGTGGTCGAGGTGTTCGTTGTCGCCAAGCTGCAGGGTGTAGCTCCTGGCTAGAAGGATATCGTGGGAATGTGGTCGGTGGCTGAGTTCCACCTGGTGAGCGTTCTTCCATTAAAGCCTGTCGCGGGGTTAGTCTTGGTACGCTGGTCATTGAAGTGGTGACAGTGGTGGATTGCGTGCGTGTAGTAGAGGCTAGTCTAGTTGATGTTCCTGCTGTTTCAGTGATGGTCGTCCCTGGTTCCTGGAAAGTTACGCGTCTATGCCTGCGCAGGGCGTCTCCTACCTCTTCGTCTGATGCTGCGCCGTATGGCCTAAAGACCCGATCCCTGGCCTGGCGATGTAGTAGGTGCCTGGTTGGGACCGTCGCATGGGTGGTGCTAAGGCGTATTATTCCTGAGGAAGTAGTAGCAGAAGTAGTGGGTGTACCAGCTCTGTGATGGTTACCGTGGATGGTCCTGGCTGGTCAGTAGTGCCAGACTGGATGGTTGAACCTCCTCGTGCTGATACAACTTGTTTCCGTTGAGTGGCCTGTCCAACAAGTGCCTTTCCTCGCTATTCTGTCGATACTCGTGTGCGGGAAGAGGTACCTAAGGTTACCGCGTGAACGATTCCCATTCGGAGTGCTGGTGGTTCGCTGTTTGATTCCGCAAGTGTAAATTCGCTTAGTGAGTCGGAGGTCCCCGGTTGCGTAGTAGGTGTTCTGGAGCTGCTACTGGATGTTTCTTGTCCGGCTCGACCGCGTCGTTCCGCTGAAGAAGGTTCCTGCAATGTCTGGCTAGTTAACTCGTCGTCTGCTTCAGCTGCTCTCACATCCGCGGTAGTGTCCTCGCCGGATGTCTCTGATAGATAGCTGGACATCGGTGACCCTGGAGGTGGTTGAGTAAAGGCCACCTCGCGAAAAACATATTGATGGGGAGACATAGATCTGTCGGCAGCTGCTGGTGGAAAACTGTAAGGACGTATTGTCGTGTAGTCTCCTACAGTTTGAGTCGACATTTCCATTGGTGTCCGCAGCCGTGATGCCATAATATGTTCAGCTGGTCGTGATTGAAATAATGGATGATCCTGAGCAGCGAGCATGATCGCGTAGCGCAAGTTCCCTGAGGTGTATGGTCCAGGTACAACAATTCCACCGGAAGCTCCACGTGGCGTGGTGGATAATGTAACGTCAGCTGGGTAGAAATGTTGCCCTTCAAGTATACCTACACCTACGGTGGGTACGCCAAATAGAACTTCCTCGCTGGTAGCCACTGTTCTTTCCATTGTGGTTACTGGTACCGTATGTTGTCCGTACTCCACCTGCGTATCCCGGCTACCAGGTTCTGGTATGTACGAGAAAGCCTCTTGACTGGTAACCTGTTCCTGTGATATTGGTGGCCAAGATGGTTCTATTTCTCTATCTGGATCAGTCAGTGGAATCCGATTCCTGACTGTCCTTGGATTCTGCGGCTCGTAGTCGTCCGTCCGATACTCGATGTGCTCCATTGCTGCTTGTTCTGCCTCAATCTCAGCATAAGTCCGGCGGTAGAATTTAGGATCATTGCGATCGCCCATTTCTATACTTTCGGTGTCCGAACTATCACTGACTGCTGTTCTTACTGTGCGTACTGCTACTTCATCTACGGGTTCAATTTCGGTAACGAAATCCCTATCAGCGATAATTCGTTGGGTTGGTTCATTCAGACCCCTTTCTAACACCGAAGCGTGCACTTGACCTAGCCAGTCTCCTACATTGGGTGCTGGATCTAATGCCCTAAAACATGGCTTGGTTCTATTAAGGTGTATAATATGCGCGATACCTTCCGGATTTGAATGCATCCTTACACGCATGCATGGCGGGGTGATTCCTAGTATTTCGTATGGTCCGCACCAACGAGGTGTCCGTTTCCTAGATGTCCCTGGCGTGGTGTCGTGCCTATAAACCCAAACTAATTCACCTGTTTGATAGCGTGGTTCGCGGGTTCGCCTATTGTACCTTAGCCGATTTATCTCTTGAGCGGCTCTCATTGACTGGTATGCGCGTTCCCTAATAGAAGCCATCCAGCGCTGCGCGTTGGCCCTATATGAGTGAGCTCCAGTGTATCCTGTGGCTGCGCTATGCGTGTCATATTCTCCGGGTAACCTAGGATAAAATCCGTGCATGAGCAAAAATGGTGGATATTTTGTTGCTGTGTGTACCGATGAATTATAAGCCATGATGCAAAACGGTAATGATACATCCCGTGAGTGATGATCATCTTGTGGTACACTCACTCGTAACAGGTATAATAAGGTCCTATTAAATCTTTCAATTTCTCAAATTGCTTGAGGGTGGTAAGCTAAACTCATGTGCCGAAATATCTGCATTTCTTGACACAGGTTTTCAAACATATGTGCGGTGAAAGCACCTCCTCTGTCAGAATATAGCTCCCTGGGAGCTCCGTACTTGTTGACTACCCCATTCAAGAATATATGTGCGGCTGTGTGTGCATCCTGGTGCCTTATTGCCACTGCTATTGCAAATTTTGTGAATTGATCGATGAATGCAATAACATAGCGGTTACCCGCTTGCGACCGAACTTGAATATCGAGTATGTCTACGAATACACGATACATTGGTTGATTTGCCAACGGAACCCTACCCAATCCGGTGGTTATCCGAGCAATTGGGTCTTTTGCGGATTGGCATAGAGTGCATCACCTGATCCATTGCTGTTCGTGCTCTGACATACCCTTCCAGTAGTAAAATTGTTTTAATTTTGCTAGTAGTCGATCGCGGCCAGGATGTCCTCCATATAAGGTGTTATGTTCGTGTTTGAGTACCTGTTGTACCAGAGTGATTGGGACGCACAATTTGTAATTTATGTCCCCTGGTTGTAACGGATGCATATATAATATTTTCGTGTCTTGAGCTAGCTCGAAGTAATGAGCTCGCATTTCGATTCTTAGTGCGCCCAATTCGGCCTTAGGCCGTGTTCCGTTGTATAGATACCACCATATCGGACCCAGTTCTGGGTCATTCCTTTGGATGTACGGCAAGAGCCGTATTAGATTAAAATCTGGGAGGTCTGAAAAGAACGGCAAGTATATGTTTTCATGAGTGTCCTGTGCGTCCTCGATCCTAACTGTTGGTAATATCTCGGTCTCGTAGTGCATCATTAATTTCATGAGCCTATCGAATTCTTGTTCGGTTGGTAGTGTGGTTGTTCTTAGCCCCACGTTTCTGATTCAAGCCGATGTGGCCTTTTAGATCCTCGAGCCTGAGGTCCGACTCCAGAACCCGAGATAGTTGTAGTGCGTACCGACATTACTGGTGTTTCTCCCGGATCCATCCTGATTGGGCTCGCGCTCAGCGGGCTGCTTGCTGCGTTAGCGTTGCTGGAGGTATTGCAGTTATCTGCGTGTCGGGGACTTGTTGCGATGGGATTGCCTCGGGGTTTGGCTGTGCTGGGGGAGCTATAGGACTTCCTATTACAGCTGTTGGCACCCCAGGTGCGAGCGGTGTCACTGTGCGTACGGGATACGGCAGGTGCGATTGATCCCATGCTGCGCAGGTTGTTGGTGGACGAGGTCCGGTGGGTCGTCCCCGACCCATCATTAATATTTCATACGTGTCGCCCGTTTGTTCCTCGCTGATGGATGGGTCGTATCTAGGATCCCGCGACAAAGCATCGCCTTTGCCGTTCTCTTTACCTGGTCTATATAGTATTTCAAATCCCCCGAATTCAACTAGTAATTCACTGCGCCACTGGGATAAGCGTGAATTTCTAGGCGGTTTGTCAAACAGGGCTTTTAGCGGTTTATGGTCAGTTTCTACATGGAATTTGTGCCCTACCAAATAATGCTTGGAGTGTAGCGCTGCCCATCGAATCGCGAGAGCTTCCGCTTCTATTGCGGGGTACCTACGTTGATAGTCTAGTAGGGCTTTGCTTGCATATGCAATGGGTTTAAGGCCTTGTTTAGTTTTCTGCAAGAGCACTGCTCCCATTGCGTATCCTGAAGCGTCCGTCTGTAAAATGAACGGCTGCGTGAAATCGGGATTTATTAATATATTATAAATACTTCAGACTGCCTCGGCCAAAGTGGCATTTTGATGGTTTTAATTTTAAATTTGCTCTGCGAAAACGGTCGAAAACCCGAATTAGGTCAGCTAAGTGGTCTTCGAACGTTGGCGAAAATACTAATATGTCGTCTATATAGATTAAACATTTTTCCCACTCTAACTCTTTTAAAGTCATGGACATGCAACGTTGAAAAGCCCCCGGAGATGAATATAATCCAAATGGTTGTACTCATATTGCCCATGAACTGTTACGAAAGATGTTTTGTCCTTAGTTTCTGGGTCTAAGTTGCCAGAAACCCTTATTTAGATCTAGGCTGGACATTAATTTAGTATTCCTGAGGCATCCCAAAATATCATCTATTCTTGGTAATGGATATGCGTCCTGTTCTGCTACCGTGTTTACCTTCCGAAAGTCCACACAGAGTCGGAGTGAGCCGTCACTCTTGGTTACATACACTATTGGTGATCCCCAAGGTGAGCTCGATGGCGATATTAGTCCCGCATCTAGCATACTATTGAGTTCCTCTCTAAGCGGTTCACGCAACGAATGTGCTAATCGATACGGTGCTCGCTTGATTGGCTTAGCATCTCCGGTCTCTATGCGGTGCCTATGTTCTGTGTAGCGTCCCAAATCGAAGTCGTGCGTGCTGAACACGTCTGCGTTTTCATCGATTGCGGTTTTCAATTGTTTCAGCTCAAACGGTGACAATAGGGTCTCATAAAAATCTATTTTACTCAAGACCGGTTGAGCTCTTTCGTGGTCAATTGACCTTTTTCCTGCCTCTATGTGTTGGATGATCATTTCAGGGTGCGCTGTAATATTATTTAATTGCTTGGCAGGTTTGTGCTCCTCATGCCGGATCAAATTTTGGTGTGTATCTTTCAAAAACTGCACGTAGGGGTTCATAATTACCTCAATGTGGCCTATTGTTTGTCCGGCGTAAATGGTGACCGGTGTGTTTCCGAAATTAATTACTGCGATTGGTATGGTTCTTTGGCTTCTTAA
The DNA here is from genome assembly GCA_030248225.1 of Trileptium ribeirensis. Taxonomy (NCBI): domain Eukaryota; kingdom Metazoa; phylum Nematoda; class Enoplea; order Enoplida; family Thoracostomopsidae; genus Trileptium; species Trileptium ribeirensis. The sequence continues at coordinate 16,111 of JASANE010024242.1, forward strand.
CACTAATGCATGTGCCATGGCGATGACAGCCGTTTCTGGTGCGGACACGAACAGTGCCGGTCCCACACCCGTTTCAGCTATTTCTGGGAACGCATTAATGAATGTTTCAGTGTTTGGTTCTATGGTAGTGAGCTTCCGACACATTACTGCAATTAGTGGTGTGTCGTAGCGCTCTAGAGCCGCAAAACGTATCTTAGCCTCTTCCTCATCCACTGCTATTTCTAGGCAATGTTCCTTAAAATTTATGATGCATTTTGGCAATTGGGACATGAAGTTTGTTCCTATGATGCAGTGATAAGGTGCTGTTTTGGTGGCAAAAAATTCGGTTTGTACCTATATGGACCCGATCGACAAATGTACACTTATACTGCCGCCTAATGCTAATTCCTGTTTGGTAGCAGATACTATCCTAGTGGAATCGTCAGGTTGTGGCTGGAGGCCTAATTTATTTACCAAGTATTGGGATACGATGGAAACATCCGCACCCGTATCTATTAATGTAAGTACTGGCGTGCGGTATACGAAAGCATTGATAAGCAAGGGTGCGTCCATATGATGTATCGCGTTGACTTGTCGGTGGTAAGCTACGGTCCGGTGTCCTCTACGTTGGAATCACTCAGATACGGCAAATAATTCAGTAGGCTCTACTAAAACAACGCTTTCGTCCTCATTGGTAGCGTTTATTCGGGCTGAGCGCCGAGGACTCGTCGTACGTAATTCGAGATGTTCTGTGGAAGCAGCTGGGGCTGAAACTGTTGGTCGGGGCATGTTTGCGGTACCATACTCATTGTCCGTCTTAACGTGCAATTCGGGTCGCCTTAGTTCCTCCCGACCACATGGTCGTTGTTGCCACCAACGCTGTAGGCGTCCTTTTATACATTTAGGACAGAACCCAGCTTTCTTCCTAAAGTATATTATTGCTCCTATTCCGGCAATTGCCAGCACAATGAGCATCCATAAGTAAGGGACTACGCCAGTGGTAGTGATGTATGGGAAGTCGATTACCTTCTTCAACTGCTCGTCTGCGATTTGCTGTACCTGCAAATTCGTTGCTTTGGCATGTTCCAACGAGCTCCATGCAATTGGTTTAAGCGGTACATCCAGAAAGTTATGGACCGTGATGTTGGGTCCAATATGGATTGTGAATTCCTGCGCGTCTAGTGTGCTAGCCAGCATAAGTGGCCCGACCACGAGCTGGGTATAGTTGTTGTGTGACAGCCACAAAACCCCGTTGTCAGCAATGTTATGCTCGACTAAACTTAGAATATCCCCGGCAACCATCCTATTTTGTTTTTTTGAATAATATTTGTTATGGAACGCTTTTTGGCAATTGAAATTCGACGTAAAACTGTTCGCGAACACAGCCTTGCGATTGAAATCTATCCATTTTGTGTTCGAGAAAATTGAAGTATAATTACCTGAATGTTTGAGAACGAAAATTTGTCGATTTGATTGTGACGTCACTCTTGCGTTAAATTTGTTCGCGAACACTGTATAATCCAAATTTAAATGGTAAATCATTAGAGAACAGAATTTCTGCAAACTGAGATCGCCAAAATTCTGTTCGAACACAAGGTCTAATTTCTGGCACTTGATTTGATTTTGCCAATTTTCGGTTAGCGAAAAACCGAATGAAATTAAACCTGTTTTCCGTAACAAGGGTTTGTGATTCGATATCGGTAATGACAGAATAGGATGGCTGGTGGGGTCACCTTAAGTTTACTCACGCATTAATGGTCTCTCCTCGGGTAACGTGACTAAGATGTTTCTTCTTGGAGACGACGGCCTTGCGTTCGGCAGTTCGGATTAAGACTCCTTGTGCTGTGGTGTAGACGTCAGTATGGTTAGCCATTGGCCCGACCAATGCACTGTTTCTACAGAGTTGACGAGCTTCCTCTGGAGTGTCCTCTCCCATGATAATCCAGTCCAAACAGCGCGATGTATGGTCCGTTGCTAAGGCGTGTATTTCGCATAAGACAATACCGGGTCGCGTGTTGCATGCATGTAATTTTAGTACTTCGTACCGCGCTCGTTCTATCCGTGTAGCGTAATCAGGCAATGGTAATTTCATGTGGGCGCTGCGTTCTGGGACGTTCCAGCCGACGTTGTATATGCGAAAGTAGGGTCGGACGTCGTCTGACGTAACCAATGGAACCCGCAATATAAAGGCGAATTTAAATGAGCCTAGATCGATGTGCACTGGGTAGATTTGTCCAAAATTGGTATGCCAGTGCAGGTTCGCGTATTAGAGTGGTCTGCATTATTTGTGAGTTCTTTTGGAATAAGTTCTTGAGCGTGGAAGCGTCTACTACCTTAGGTGATAATTGACCACTCATCATGGCTTCCATAACGGCGTCAACCGATGATCGAAGGCTGGTGCGAAACGTGTGGTTTACTAGCTCGCGGTGAACCTCGGTAACATAGCGTTGCTCCTGGCACCTTACCTGGTCGATCATAGTGACTACGTCCTGCATCTCATGATGTAAAAATGAGTATAACTCCTCGTTAGCGTGCGATAATTTCATGATCGCTCGCGAATTACCATAAGCGACATTATATGTGTTTCTCATTTCCTTAGATAGTGCGAGCACTTGTTTATTTAAGTCCTTAAGGTGTACAGCGTTGGTGAACGCTACACCTACACCTAGGAATCCTGTTACGACACCCGCTACTCCAGCTAATGCAGCGAGAAATCGCTTCTTTCTGTCCTTAGGTTCCTCACAGAGATGAGAATTCGCTTCGCAACACTCGCGCATGAGTGCCATGTAATAGCTAGTGTCTAACACGCCTTGGTACGTACTTCTTAATTCTCTTTCTAATTCTTGAACTTTCTGTTGTAAATCCGGCATGGTAGTACAATTTGGGTTGGGACAGCAGTTCCCCAAACATGGTTTACCCCTTGGAGTGTATACACACCGCGCCATACCACTGGCTTGCCAACTAGGTTGCAGTCCATCTAAGGATAGCCGTAAAATTATTGGTAAAAAGGTAGATTGCGAAGCGGTTATTACTAAGCCTTGCGGTTCGATTAACGTGCCCACTTGCTGATTTACCATAGCTCCTAAGCGTGCGATCTGGTCCGAGAATGGCGTAGCAATGGCGTGAGTTTGCCCTGGAAGATCAGTAAAATCATTAGGGTTCCCATTAATTTGGTTCCTTTGTTTAGCAATCCGACCGCAGCTTCTATGCCGTGTTCAAATACGTTTGGAGAGGAAGGTACCGACCCGGTCGGTGTTGCCCAGTCCCTTCTGTCGTCAGCATTGTCGTGTCCATTGCTGACAAGTTCGGTGTCCATGGAGAAACTTAGCTCAGAGATGAGATTGTCAGAGTCGGGTGAGTCAATTGCTGGCATGTCAAATTCGTCTCCGCTAGCGTCACTGAATACAGCGCTCAACTCACTTTCAAGTTCCTCTTCGTCGATAAATGTTATGTCAGCGTCATGGTCCGTGTTTGCAGCTTGGTCCATGCCGTCCATTGGGTCATTATGCCAAATGTTTTGAGCGCGCTTGCGCAACCATAATAGTCGTAAGTATAGTAGTTCCTCGTGCTTTGGTTTACTATCTATATCGATGAAAAGAGCGTTAGCCCATTACAGCGTACACGATGTGATGTATTGACTGCACCGGAACCTTGGGTCCGGTTTCGTCGAGTTCCGTAACTAGGTGGTCTAATAGGTACGGTGCGCTTATTATAGTTTCTAGAAACTCCAAGTTGGCTTCCCTATACGCTATGAGTTCGTAGGCCGTGTGTAATCCCTGGGTGCTACTTGGTCGAATGGATACTGTCCCGTCTCTTCTAATGGTTCCATAGTCTGCGGACAGATTCCCGGTGTAATCCCATTGGCCATGATAGGTGGTGAACGCGCACTCCTCCCTCGGCATGAAATTTATATTGTGTCGTTCCTCGCACATGATGCATGTTTGGAGGATAGGAATTTGAGACCGATACACCTCCGTAATTGCCTGTGTAATGCTCATTGCGTTGATAACTCGAGCAACGATCTCCAAGAGTCCCTCCAAGTGTTTTAACATGCAACTGCTGACGTGTATCCCCGGCATAGTGTGTAGGAACGGAGATGCGAACCTTAACAGCCCTGACAAAACGGCAGCGTCCCGCCGTCGGTCGATTCGGGCCGTTCCAGCTACCCGGATCCGAAGCAACTGGTGGGCATGGCATATACGCTCCGACACAGCTATGACCCTCCGATAAAATAGTGATCTTATTGGTGTTCGTTCTTCTCTGAAACGCAACTTAGGTAGCGCGAGCGTGTAGTGGGGGAACTTCCCATGACACTCCGGTTTAACTGCTGGTACAAATTCTGAATCCGGTCCCAGCAGCACTAATCGTTCCTCGTCCGGAAATCCCTGCAAGATTAAGGGCTCTATTATTTCGCTGGTGTTATCTACTGCGAGCAACTTCCTTAATATGATGTCCAATACCTGCTGTTTATGTATACGGATACGCCCCTGATCTAATAGGTATTCGGATTCCGCTAAATTTATGTCCAGGTTGTTAATCGCGGGATTCATACTAACTCGGGCGAAAGTTTGTACATTCCCCAACGATTCAGGTGCGTTCAATGCGTGTTCAATTACTTTTGTCAGGTCAACCGGCGATCCGGTCGAGTTGATCCCTATTTCATGGGCTTCTTCTATAGTCAGTTGACATGCTATGATTTTTGGTTCGCTTTCTAGTCGTCGGTTTTCCGTTAAGTTTGTTCTCTGTGCCATGTTATTTACCATAGGTGTTATTACCACAATCTTCGAGCTTTTGCTGGTTGCTACTGGTTCTTCCTTATCAGCATAGTTCTTCTTTAGGTTACTAGGTTCTCCGTCAGTATCATTGGGTTCCGGCATATTGTCATCAGGTTCCATAATTTCATTAATTCTAGCTCGATTATCGTGATGTTCCAGGCTTGTAATGTTTTCGGCACTCGGCTCGGCGTTGTCTCCGTGTAACCCTAAACCTGTTTCTCTCACATGCTGCACAGTTTCTACCCCCGGTTCTACACACATTCCCGTGGTGTCGGTTCTAGCCGACTCATACTCAAGCACACACATATTCACCTGCCGGTTTGAGCTACTATGCAACGACAAACGATAACCGCAGCTCCCGACCCCATCGGGCCCTACGGCTCCTACACTTAGGGACCGAACTCTATTCGAATTTGATCCTATATACGAATTATAATTTTGAACGGAGCTAGGGCAATCAGGACAGCTCACTTCCTGACGCCTCCCTCGCACCTGGCCAGTGTCCACGAGCGGTCTTCCCGGCCTCTAAAGATACTAGGGTACAAATACGCATTCGCATTTGGAACGGAGTTAGGACAATCGGACTAATCCGTGTTTCGAAGGTCTCCATCGAACCTGACCAGTGTCCACGAGCGGTCTTCCCCGGTCGGTTGAAAAGCTACAGGGGCCTCACACGGCCGCCCTAAATTGGTGGAAGTCAGTTTAGTTAAGTTTTATGCATCTTCTAGGTTAAGTTCATTTAGTTCCTTAGGTTCTCGGTTCCCTTCCATTAAGTCCTTAGGTATTCCATTCCTTCCGCTAGGTTCCATTAGGTACTCGGTATCCGCTAGTCCATTAGGTTCATAAGTTCCTCCGCAGGTTCTTCTGGTTCCGCTTCACATATATAATTTTGAATAAGACTATGGAAATTCGCGGGTTCACCAGGTTGTGCCGTGCCGGCGTTAGAGCCATTGCCAAACACGCGACCCCTATTAATCGGCCTCCGAAGTCCGAACGGCGTCTCTCTAGGTTCCATTCCATTAGGTACTTTAGGTTCTCCATCCGCTAGGTTCTTAGGTTCCATCCGATGTGCAGCCGCCTGAGATGGGTTACACGTGCCAGCGTTTGGGTCATTGCTTGACACGGATGCCCTATTAATCGGTCCCCGAAGTCCGAACGGCCACCTCCCATATTTCTCACTCGGCACATCAGGATCATTAGGTTCCATTAGGTTCTCGGTTCCTCCTCCCCTCTCACTCCTCTGCTCGGTATCTCGGTACTCTTCATCTCCTCGCGCTGACTTCCTATCGGGATATACATATAAGTTGGTTGGCCAACCATTATTCACAAGGTCTCGGGTTACACCCCGCGCGCCAGGGGTTGGAAACAACAAAGCCGAGCGCCGTGTGGGTTCAGTGTTGCTTTGTACTTTACTGTAGTTGTACTCTCCGTAGGCAAGTGTTTCCTCTTCATATGTTTGACTTGGTTCAATGCCACCCCGCGACCTGATCGCTTGTGACTTTTCTCGTGGTATGTCCCTACTTGTTTGCAATAAGTTTACTTGATATACATCTGGTTCTGTTTCAATTTCATCTGGGTATTCTCGCTCAATTCCGAAATTTGGGCTGTTCTGTTCTTGCATTGTTTCATCTTCAGTGACCATCATATTAACTTGTGCCGAACGAGTGCCTAAGCCAGCTCCTGCGCGTTCTTCTAGCGTGGTCATTTCATGCCGCATGACATCTAAGCGGTGTGCTAGCTCAGGATCTACTGCTTTGGTCACTGACATTACGCCGGCATTACGGCGGTCAACTCGTTCGTTATTATGCATTGGTACCTGCGCGGGTCTATTTCGAGGCACTGCTCCTAACTGATTTGCGCTATTCCAACTATTACTAGGCGTGCGCGGACGAAACGGCGCTGCTTCGGCCGACAAAGGTTGCGGTGGTCCGCCATAGCGTCGATCGGGTGCTGGGTTATATCCATTATTTCGTTGGTTGTACCCAGTTGAGCTACGTCCGCGGGATCGATTATAATATTCGGTCTGACCACCATTTCCGTACGTGTTGTAATTTGCGGGTTCTGGGCGATAGTATCCCTGCTGCCCATAACCAGTGTATCCCCGCTGGTTAGCTGTATTGTTCCAATCATCGCGTCGCGAGTAGCGTGTTCCACCTCTAGGTTCAACTACTCGATAGCGAGGTCGATTATTGTACTGCGGTGGCGACCTAGCATATTCGATAGCGGGCGGTGGCGGCGCACCGTACGTGTAGTTAGGCGCTGCTCGCGTGGCTAAGCGTGTGTACTCGTTTTGCAATGGATCGTATATGTCCATTCGGAAATACGGGCATTCCCTAGCGAAATGCCCTAGATAGCCACACCGAAAACATTGACTTCCTACTGGCGTTGCTGGTGGTATTACGTTCGCGCCCACCTGCGGTGCTCCGTTGTTCTGCACCATTGCATTTAACTGGTGTTGCTCTGTGCGCTTGTCTAGTAGATCGATGAGCCGAGCGATAGTAGCATCGCTGCCGGCTGTGGTCTCATCTAGTGCCTCACGTATTTGGTCTACTAGTTGGTTATTTTCGCCTCCCTGGGTCATGTAATTAACTGTTTTAGACCGGCTGCTCTTGCGCACCGGCACTCCGATGATATCCTTTTGGGACGCTATAATGGCGTCCTCCTTGTACTTGAGCTTATCCATCATGTGCTTGAAAGATGGATAAGTTTTCCCTATAACGCCAGATTTCAACTCCTTCCTCAGTCCTTGTCGCAAGAATTTCTGCAGCAGTGCGTCACGTTGTTCACCTTCGACCTCCGGGAATGCTTTGTCCACTAGGTTTTGGAGGTCAAGTCCGCACATAGCGACCGATTCTCGTTCTCCCTGTATGCGCATGCGCAGCGTGATTAGTGCGTCTTCGTCGCGCTGCGAGGAGGAATACATGAAGCCCATGTTGTAGCAAAGGGCTTCGTACGTCTGTTTCTGGCAGTCCGGGGAGCTTTCGTATATCTTAAGCGCTTCGCCCTTTAATACAGTCGGCAAGCAAATTAGTGTCTGGTCTAATGTCCATCCATTCGCGTCCGTCAGGTTGTCATAGGTGGCTAGCCAGGCCTCAAAGTCTTGTCCGTCAGCTCCGGAAAATTGTGGGATGTCGCCTACCTCTATGATTGGTGCCGCTGTGGTCGTCCGTTCCATTAGCTGCTGTAGGATTGCTACTAGTGGGTCTCCTGATACGGTGGGGCTGGGTCCGTTTGTACTACCAGCCGTGGTGGTCGTGCCACCTCCTACATTAGTTGTTGACGTGCCGCTAATCGGCGTTCTATTAGCGCTCGCCGGTTATGACATTTTTGAATTCCGAATTATTAATATTCCCTATTTGTTTTGAGCTGTTGGGCGTCCGTGGTTCAAACCTGACCTGAGCACGGATGTTAAATGTATAAATCAGATATACGTGTTTACTTTATTGCGGAATTTCTACTGTCAAGTAAACTTTACTGTACTTGTGTGCCTAGTTCTTAAGTATGCGACTGGAAGTGTAAAAATTTCGATTCGCTTCGCTAGATCTTGCTAGCATGCAATTTGCTCCTCGTTAGTTACCCTATGCGTTCTCACCAATCTCCGTATGTGCACAAAGTATTCCAGCTATTCAGTCTAGTAAGGCAAAATGTCTCAGATTAGCAACGTCTAAGTTTGGCAACGTGAGTTTGGGTAGTTTCGTTGTCGCCACCGACTGTTGTCTTACAATGTTAGAAGTCGTGGGCTGTATCGATGCCAACCGACGTTGACATTCGGTAAATCGACGCCCAAGTGTACAAATCAGTTCTTTCGCATTTTCAACAATACTGAGATAGCCGTTCGAATCACCTGTTGCTGAATTTGCGTACAACGCTTTTTCCGCTGAAATTTGCTCGTCTGGCAGGTCGCAGATGAGTTGTTGCCACTGTTAGTCACGTTCATATATCGTCTTAATAGCAGCCAAAATAATTAAATCTGATTCACTTTCGTCTAAAAACAAACTCATAGCTATCGATTTGCTTCCTATTGAAAATATAGCAGGCGTTACCTCTTTTGAAAAAGATTTCTTTGAAGAAGATACAAAAAAGTTGATTGTTAATTCACTGGATGGACAATTAGTAGATGCAGTACTTAGTGACATGGCAGGATATACTATAGGTCATAGCTCTACAGATCACTTACGAGTTATGAACTTATGTGAAAATGCCCTTGCTTTTGCTTTGACTATTCTAAAACCCGGAGGTCACTTCGTTGCAAAAATATTTCGTGGAGGAGCTGAATCTGATCTCTTATCTGTAATAAAGCAGAATTTCAAGAAGGTAAAGCATTTTAAGCCGGAATCAAGCCGTAAGGAATCCAGCGAATTCTATCTTATAGCACTAGAAAAAAAGAGGTAATTTTAATGTATAAAAACTAAAAATATTTTTACTTGCCATAATTTTTAACACACCAGCATTACATACAAGCGCACAAGAATTCAAGATAGGTGTGATGCAACATGATTTTGATACAAAATTTGGACATCGCCATGAAAAAGGCAAAATATTATTATTGAATATCTGTTTGATAAAACGCAGAACTTTTTAAGAGCGTATCCTCATATCGGCGCAAGTGTCAATAACAAAGGATATACCAGTAATATTTACACTGGCCTTACCTGGCGAATTGACTTTGGTGATATGTTTCTTGTCGAAGAATCACTGGGTGCTGCCATAAATAATGCGGAGCGAAAAACTACCAAAAAAAGACGTGCGCTAGGTAGCAACATTCTATTTAGAGAATCTTTTGTTGTAGGCTTTAGATTTGCTGAAATACATTCTATATCTGTAATGATTGATCATATGTCCAGTGCTGACATAGCAAAACCAAATCCGGGTATTACAGATATAGGACTCAGATATGGCTACAGTTTCTAAACTTGATTTAATGCGAACTCGAGGATAAGTCTCGCTTTCCTAAATTCACGTTTAAAAAATGAGAATTGGGATTAACTTCAAACAATAAATGGATTGCTTCGCCTTGCACTCGCAATGACAGTTTTTTACGAGCTCAAGAAAGCGAAGCTCCTACACAAAAGTTCGCGCGTATGACTACTTAACACTAGACTCGACTTTAATAGGATCCATACCCTCTATTTTGACCGTAAGAAGAAAAGTATCACCAGCTAAAAGGCTTCTTTTTAAATCAAACAACATTATGTGAATGCCGCCCGGTTTCAGCTCAATTACACTTTGTGGGGGCACTACGATGTTATCAATGGACGTCATTCGACTAATGCCCTTTTCATCAACAAAACTTTTATGCAACTCTACATTATTAGCAATTGACGTAGCAGAAGCGCCAATGATAATAATCTGCCTGTCTGTTGGATTACTGATCTTCATATATGCAGCAGAGTTATCATTAGGTGACATTGATTTACGAGCCCAGACATCTGATATTTCAAGCGTAGCTTTTTTCTTCAACAACTCCATTATCATTCGGTGGTGCTGACTGATTGCTGTTTTCAGCCGCATAGCCTGCAGATGACATGAATAGAGTTGACACCAGTCCTGAAACAAGCAGAATATTTTTATACATAATAGTTATCTCCTTTTTAAATTTATATAGTTTAGAAGTCTGCCATAATAAATTATTAACTTCAAACAAAAAGACATTAACCCTTTGCAGCCCGAATTACGAAACCAGTAGGCAAAAAATATTTAATAACGTAACTAAAGTATTTAGACATCAAACATTGTAACCGACGCAAATTTTTTACGCCCCACGCCTCAGGGCACGTGGTACAATTGGTTGTTCCTGAACAACTTTGAGCGTACAGATGGCATCACTGACGTGTAGTAATCTGATCTGATCAATCTGAGCGACAGCGTTTGCAGTAAGAAAATGCAACTTTCATGTATTTTTAACAACCTGCAAAACCTCTGAACACTGTTCCAAATTTCGCACACGCGTTAGATCACGTAGGTAGCCTAGACTGGAACCCAACTTAGAGATAGATGGCATTATTAGCACAAGTATTACAGTAACAAGCAAAAGCAAACGCGTCGCATGTAAACGTCAGTAGTTACGTGTAATTTGCCTGATAGTCAGCAGTATCAAAATGCACCATTCATGTATTTTAACAACCTATAAATACTTCAATACACTGGTCCAAATTGCGTACTGCGGTTATAGACCATAAACGTAGCGCTTATACTAGAGCCCACACTAAAAATATATCGTAGTATTCCATGGGGAATAAGTATTATTATCTATAAGTACTATTATTATCAAATGTATTACAGTAAGAACAAGTAAATGCATGACAGTAAATATGCCGCAAATAAAAGTCAGTAGTTCTGTGCAGTTTCTAAAAATGGCGCCACCTCAAATCTCGCAACAGTAATAATAAGTTCTTCGTGACGGTTCTGATTGTTCTAATTCTGACGATGGAAGTCAGAAAAACAGTTCCTGTAGCTAACCAAACACAGTGATTTCTTGCACTTACTGCACTGTACATACGTGTAGCCAGGTTTTCGCAGTCGTTCAAGGCAATATGCGCATTTTTGTTGCTTCGCTACAAACTCAGGCTAATGTCCCACCGAATCGAAGCGGACCTCCTTTTGTGGCATCGGGAACACCGCGACCCGACCACGTTTGGGCAAAGGCGCGGCGGCATCACCTGATTCTGTACTGGCTGGACGCCCACGTGGCCGCCTATTTGCAAATTTTCCAGCCTTTAACAACCCATCCACCACCTTAGCTGCGAAATCTACCAGTGGCATAAACGAATCTTGGCCGTAACACAACCGCAGATGACGCCTATACAATAACCATCCATTCGTAATTCCAAGCCCTAAACAGAAGAAAAAAATGCGATGATATGCCTTTTTGGCACCAATTTCAATCCGATAGAGCGCCAAAAACATGTCGGCAAGGTCGACGCCTCCCATATGGAGGTTATACTGTTCTACCATCTGAGGTCGCTGAATTTCAATATGCGCTTTTTCTTTCAAGGACCACCTTCGAACTGGATCCACTGTATCGATGCCAATGAAAGTAGAAATCAGATTCACCACCCCGTTGTCTAACCACCGGAGAGCTACCAACGTGGAATTTGCATCAGTCATGTAATCGTAGGAACCCCGCCCTTTCTCGCGCAGTTGCTTTTCGTGCAACAAATTGTTCTGTGCGCCCTTCATCCGGTTGGACCTTATCGTACCCAGCGCATAAATTTTCTTCTTAGCCAAAAAATTGAACAACGTTGGTGAAGTAAAAAAATTGTCACAATAAATCTTATGACCAACATCCTCCGGCAAAGTTTTACATAGCTCAGCAACAACAGCACTAGCCGGACCAAATTGTTCAACGAGCTTTGTGTCCCTATCGGGGCCCAATGAAGCACCGGCATAAACAAAGAAATCGTAGATGAACCCACTAACACCACACCGGCTAAAAACCTTTATGCCCCATTTTTTCGGCTTCTTAGGGTTGTATTGACGAATGCCCCACCGTGTTTTTGACGGAATGATCATCTCGTCAATGGAGTGCTTTTCCTCCGGCACTATCTTCAAGCAATTTTTGCGCACAGCATCCACAAGCGGCCTAACCTTGAACAGCTTATCATGATTCGGATCAGTACTGGGGACCATATTCTCATTGTTGTTGAAGTGTAAGAAGCGTTTATTGTTCTCGAACTCGTTACGAGACATGGTATCAGCCACCGTTGCAATTCGGGTTTCATTGGCCCAAAACATTCGGTACGAAGGCATTTTTATAAGCCCCATGTACAAATATATTCCCATTATCTGTTCCATGCGCTTTGGCGTTGTAGAAAAAGGAACTGATCCGGTCGATCCGATAGCAGTTTGAGTCGCATAAATGTTGGTTTGTTCGGTAATGTTCCGGATAATATCGTCGTCTATGAACTGCTTGAAGTACTTGTACGGTGTTTCGATATCAGCGGGTGTGTCGTCGATAGCTCCTGTAAACTCATATGCAGTTTGGCCTTGGACGGGCTCCCGTTTACGCCACCGAAATTCGCACTCTTGTTGCTCAGTACTTAAGGATGTATTGCCGGAGGAATTATCATCAAGGTCATGAATATCCTCCTCTGGTATAAAATCAGGGTCGTCGTCCAGGTCGTCATCGGGTGCACGGTTGATAAATCGCGCCGTGTTGATTCCTTGTTCGACATCGACGTCTTCACCGTCATCGTCGCTTTCTGGGTCACTGTCATCGAAGGCGTCGTTCAGCCCTCGGTATTGGAGCGAAGTTGCTACAATGCCTTGGTTCGTAATTCGAATTCTGTGCGCCATGCTGAAAATATTCAGTGAAATAGAAAATACCTTTATGGTATGTGAACAAGGCTTTAGAACTTTTTTAAGACAGTGTCGTACAATTGGAGGTGCCTATAATTTCTGTTACAGTGCCCTTTCGACCACGAGATTGCCGAGAGATTACGATAGCGCGGCCCGGTTTGACCACATAAACTCCAGAATTCCAGTTGGCTGCCTTATCCGCTGCGCCATGCCAACACACCTACTATAATGAACTTTACGAACCACGGCAGCAATAAACTAAATGGGGAACAAATAATCGCTAAATCAGCTGTTCTAATACCATCATCACTTGTTAGTGCAGCGGTGGATCCAGCCCGCCATTTTGGGTCGAAGTCCCGAAACGGTAGAGAAAATTTTAAAATTTTCGGTGACTGAAATCGTTACGATCTGCTAAAAATGAACCAAATGCACGCCGAGCGAAGCGAGACTGCGAAACAGTAGAATAATTTCAAAGTTTTTCGTCTGTCATATACAGTCCTGAGGGCGCCCATTTAGCCCTACCTGGACCCGCCATTGAGTAAGTGCAATTGTAGGTTTTCCCAGGAAATGGATTTCTAATTCTGCAAAGCAGTACACGCTATATTTTTTCTAATTCTGCAAAGCAGTACACGCTATATTTTATCAGCTTTCATTGTTTTGTTTAACCAGCTATTGTCCCTTTCTTAAAATTGCCGCCAAATTCGCACGCATATGTTCCGTGAGGTGTTGTTACATTGGTCATACCTACAGCCCATAGTTGTTCACAGACAACCAAAACAACCGGAACATACTAGAAAAACGAAAAAAATCCAAAAAACGCAAACATTGCTCCTAAAACTCTCATACTTCGCAAAATATATAGGTTTACTTATAAACAATGGTATTCTAACCTAGTCTATCTACATGGCTCATATTTTCGCACACAACTGACATACGTGCTTCCCATAGTTGTTCAAACAACTGGTAAAATACAGGGTTCGGTATAAAAACGGGAATGACACTCAAAAAAACAAAACAGTTTTATCAAACCCCTTGGCCTCCCCAATTATTAAAAATATTTTTTAAACTCACCTGCCATACACATTCGACCAGTACAAGCTTCGAATCCAATGCCTTTCTACCGTTTCACACCAAGAGCCAAACACATGTGTAGCTAAGTATTTATCTGATTATTACAACAGTCGAATTAAGTTCAATCAACACAAAAGACCGTTGTTGTTGCATAAAAACCAAAGCTGATTGGCTGTATTCGAGCTGGTATCTGTGAGCAGCCAATAAGAATTGGTT
>JASANE010024244.1:0-10386 GCA_030248225.1 Trileptium ribeirensis
TTTAAATCTTGGGCGTGAAAAGGCCAATGGTGCGCCGTTGTTTTTTATTGAAAGTATTGCTAAATAGTTGGTGTTGGCTGAAAACGTATTTATATTTGGTCATTTTTGGGTATAGTGGGTTAGCTATATCGCTGATGATCTGTTTTAAGTTTAATTATGAAGGTCTTAGTTTTTTTATTTTCAAAGTCATAGTGACGCGTGTCTAGGTGTGTATTTCATATCATAGGTGTTTCATAGCTGTCGTGTTGACTATGCCCTTATCATTTGGTGTTGGCGCAAGTTGTTGGTTTTACTGAGAACTTCACTATTTTGCACTGGAGCCATTAATATTGAACAAGAAACAGAAAAGGCGTATGGCTAAGTTCTTTCCTACCATTGTTTGTCATAGCGGATGAACTACATAGCTTTGAAAATGAACTCGAAAATCTCGTATCGAGGACCTCATCTAAACCACAACCAACACCAGATTTAATATCATTTAGCAATTTAACACTATATCACTCGACAAAAATTAGCTTAGCAAACAAAATTTCACGTGATGGCAGAATGAAAGTTAAAGTTTCGAAATTCCTCTGCCGTGTTTTTGAGGTAGATTAAAATGTGTTCCTTTAGGATGCTCTTTGAGTCTATATGGTTCACATTTCCAAAAGAAAATACTAACTTTTATAGCACAGCTGAAGCATGGATGGAAATCCCCATCTCTGTGGATACTAATGAAAACTATTAGCAGAGGGTGTATTTAATTTATAAGAGCAAAATTTGACAAGCATTGCTGGTTTTAAAGGATGTAACAAGTATAATCTTACCCGTTAGCCTAACGACACCGTTAACTGTCATTCTTTCTTATTTCTTAGTTCCGTATAACATAGCTCTTCGATTGAGAATTATGAGCTAGCTAAAACTGTGCACAAACACCGTCAATCAATTAAAACATGTTTGAAAAACAAAAAAGTAGTTTTGACAATAATGATTCAAAAACATCAAAGCCATATGCATTTTATAATTCCTACCTAGTAAATAATTCCAAATTAACAATAAGGAATATTATAACCAATTAGACTTCTAAACATGATCGATTAAAATTGACGCTTGAGGTTCAGCGTGAGTTAAAAAATAATATAAAATGAGCTTGAATCGTAAATATGAGTCATTTGGAGGAGAACTACATAATTTCAAGTAAAAAAATTGCCTTAAGTTTTATATTAATATTAAAGACTACAAACAGAAAGAACGGTTCCAAAGCGAAATAGTATTTGCACCACTACAATAATTTTCTAACCTAAAAACTACTATAGCCATCAAACAATGTGCTCAAAACAAATTAATGAATTTTTCAAACCAAAAAATATGGCCAAAATTAATGCATTTTCCCAATAAATTTTTATTCAATACTTAAATATTAATCTATATAAATTTACACCAATTGGTTACTGTTCCATTCGTTTTACTGCAGTCTGAGCTATGGTTTAGTGTCCTCGAAAACTATTCAACTAGCTCATTCGCTTACAAGTAAGCGGCGAACGTCAAAACAAATCACTAACCACATCTTGCATAATAGTGTACGCCCGCGGCGGTGGATCCTTGCTTCCTTTAAGATGGTGTTCGACCGATTTGACTCGGATGACACCTTTCTCCTTCAAAACCCACTGCGACAGCGCGTTGATAAGATTACGATTGCCCGAGCTTTCAAAGCTGAAACAGACAGCAAACATTTTATACAAATATTTGAAAACAATTATTTAAATATCTTAAGCCAACCATTCAATCCTAATGTTTTCTGCTAAAATATATAATTCAAGAAATCCTTCAAAGAGACTGATTGGTATACGCTGAATTCAACATATTCCCAAATAGTATATGCCACTCCGGTAAAATGTGGCGCCGTCGGTTATACGGCGTCTAGCGCAAGAATTTGGCGCCAAAATTTATGTTAAGGTAGTTGCGATTTGGCTTATGATATCTAGGGGCTAGTAAGTTCCAATTATTTCCACATTATAAACTTATGGCAACTAGCTCAGTGAATTTTTCAGTTTGAGTGATTTCATATCGATATGGTAGAAATCGAACCGGTCTGATATCTTGTCTACTCCTTGTACTAATTTAGGCATTACGGTCGAGCAATTCGACAGTAAATCTAACCCTCTCCCATCAGCAATCTTATATTTCGATTAAAAATCTGTTGTCGAACGTTTTATGGCGAACTGAAAGTCAGTGCAAAACTATTCGCGAACACACTGCGACAGGAATCCGGCAATTACAACTGAAAATCTACCGGATTTGGATTAGACTGGTTTTGTGCGCGAACACTGTGAACTAAACCACAGGACCGATTAATGTGTGACCTCAGTATTACGTCAAAGTTCTTCGCGAATAGAGACAAACACAAATGGTAAGCTGAAATGCATTAGATAACCGTTTTCTTTGAAAATTCAAAATCATCAAAATTGTGTTCAAGCACAAGGTGTAATTTCTGGTACTTGTTTCTGATTTTGCCATTTTTCTGCTATCAAAAAACCGATGAATTTGTTTCGTAACAAGTGTTTGTGATTAGCTATCGGCTATTACAAAATAGGATTGATCGAAGGGAGCAGGTTAACTTCACTCGCGCATAAGTTATTAACACGATGGAAAAAAGAACACTAGGCACTTGTTTGATCGGCAAACGGTAAACAATCACAACAGTTACACAGAACCTGGTAAGCGTTAACCGCAAAGTTAAGAACAATCGGGACAAATCGTTTTCAGTCTAGAGCAAGATTAGATATTCTCGAAATATATAGCCTAGCCAAAAAATCCAGTGTATAAAAGATATATATTATTACAGGTGCCATAAAAATATATATTATTAAGAAGCAGGAACTTTAGGTAGGAAATGATTCAAAAAAGTTTCATAAAAAAACTTATTATACAGGAAATTTTTCGACTGCCATTCAAAGAAATGATAATAATTTACCAACAAAAGCCAAACAATGGTAGGAAAGAACTTAGCCATACGCCTTTTCTGTTCTCTGTTCAATATTAATGGCTCCAGTGCAAAATAGTGAAGTTCTCAGTAAAACCAACAACTGGCGCCAACACCAACGAATAAAGGGCATAGTCAACACGACAGCTATGAAACACCTATGATATGAAATACACACCTAGACACGCGTCACTATGACTTTGAAAATAAAAAAACTAAGACCTTCATAATTAAACTTAAAACAGATCATCAGCGATATAGCTAACCCACTATACCCAAAAATGACCAAATATAAATACGTTTTCAGCCAACACCAACTATTTAGCAATACTTTCAATAAAAAACAACGGCGCACCATTGGATCTAAAACGACTGATAGCCCAGACAAGAAGCCCAAGACTAAAACTTCGATTGACTTTCCCTAGTCCTATAAACTAAAACTATAATTAAAAATCAATATGCTTCATATCAGGAATACTACAGACATGGTATCGAAGTCAGAGGACGACAAAGTGGAAAAATATATTTTTATTGAAAATATTACTACCAAATACTAACTAGCCGCAGGCGAAAATACACAACAACTGGCTTCTCCGTAGAGCCCTTCCCGGTTTTCGAGCTCTCGCAGGTACTTTAAAGTCAGGCCAAACACGATCGTCGTAACAAGAACCGGTTATAACAAAGCCCAATATAACTGTTTACATTTCGACTATTTATAATAAAATCCTAAGTAAAGTGAAGAGCAGGTGACAGAAATACGCACTTTCAGAGCTTAAACATTAAATAACGAAATAACACAAACAACGATAAAAATATTGTAAATGCGTGAAAAATACTAAGAAATAAATTATAAAACCCCGTTGACCAGTTGGTTCGGTTTCGCCTAGTCAATCTGAGGAAATCAATCCCATGTATTTCGAGTTCTCGAGGATGGAGCTGGGCCCCCAGCTCAAAACCCCCAAGTAAAATTTTAGTCCTGTAGAAGGGCCAGAATAATATTCTGGTTTTCATCTTAAAAGAGCGATAACGCTTACAAGAATCATGCCCTGTATGTACGCAAGGCGGGCGTTCGCGGTATTTCGAATAATATCTATTGTTGTTATTACCGTTTACTAGTTCCGTATTTCTGCACCGATGCTGTCATAAATTCATCGGACAGCATATCCAAACTTCCGGTAATCACAACACGAGCGTTATTTCGAGCCTGAAGAGCGCCAACGTACACCGTGCTCTTTCCAACGGCGTGTGGATACTAAAACCGAACAAAAATCCAAA
Organism: Trileptium ribeirensis; assembly: GCA_030248225.1. Classification (NCBI taxonomy): domain Eukaryota; kingdom Metazoa; phylum Nematoda; class Enoplea; order Enoplida; family Thoracostomopsidae; genus Trileptium; species Trileptium ribeirensis. The sequence goes on from JASANE010024244.1 coordinate 4,238, forward strand.
TACAGTCCTGAAGCGACGCAATAATAAATTTTGTAACAATATTACAATGACATGTTGTAAGAACAAACTATGTTTCAGATATCGATTATTGGCTTATTACTTGTCCGTAGGGTGTTGTGACCCAGTTCAGTTTACCCAGGTATTTTCGAGGCAGTTTCGGTAGGCCGGAATATAAATATTATTAAAAACACATAATCTCATAAGTTTAGATCCAGACAGAGCCAGCAGAACGTTTTAGTTTATAATCATAAAAATCACACAACGCGGGCTGCTGTTTTTATACTAAAAACCATACTATACTCTGTTAGCTTACATCCCAAATATACAATATTACACTCCAAAATAATGCAATAAACCCGAAGAATAATGAGTTTGCTTTGGTAACCACTGTTAATACCGTAACAACACACTTATGGTTGCCAATCACATTGAGGTACCCAGCAATTGCCTGAATATAGTCTCATAATAATGCGAGAAAGGATCTGAGATATTGCTGGGATCAATGATAATTTTGACAAAATTTCACTACGCTAGGCCTCGATCCAAAAGCAAAATTATTAACTGGCTAGTACAAAGTGAGGGGACAGGCATTTTCGGCTGCCCGTAGGCAATCCACCGCAAAAATTCGGATACCCCCACGGCTCAAAGGCCCCTGCTGAGAAAAATTACCGTGTAAACGCGACAAAATTCGGCAAAAAATTTGGCCCCCCGGCAAAATCCGGCACCCCCAGCAGGTGAGCCGAGGGGCCTCCGGCTATAATTTCCGAAGTTTGGACTGGCCAGATTAATACGAGAATTGTACTTGTGCTGCAAGTTAGGAAAATGTATACTCGCATGGAAGGCATGGACCCAGACTCGGAATTTTATGAGCAACACTATCCGAAATTCCAAGACAGTGACCTCCGACTTGTTAAATATATTCTACTCGCTTCCCCTCGATAATTATGTGTTATACTCATTTTTCTAGTGTTTATTGCAGTTTTGTCGTCTTTTTCCGAATATTAAGGTGTCTAGCGTCCTATCACACATACCAGAGTTGCAACATTTCGACCAAAACGTAATAAGGGTCATTTCACGAAACCATGTCATTTTAGTCGGGTGGGGGGGGCTACATCGGCACTTTTTGGCCCATACCACCAGTCTTTTGTAAGAAAATTTAATGTCGCTGTCAGATGTAGTAATAGCAACGATCACAACGAGGTATGGTGGACCTCTGTACCCCAAACATAGCAGGAGCCAGAGGCCCTCAACCCGGGTTGGCCAAACGAAGTCAAAAACACGTGTCCTAATATAAACGTTCGCCGTATCGCTAGCACGTGATACATATGTGTGTTTTTCATTTCACTGTGATCCATTGGTATTTGCTAATTTTTCCGAAAAAACTTGAGAGTAAGCATCGACACTCTGAAGCTGACGTAAAGCTTCCGAAAATTTTTTTCGTGACATGTAGCCCCCGACCAAGGTCAAATCTGACAGTTTTCAGACGTTGGTAAATAACGTAAAAGTGCACTAGCGCCAAAAATGCTATATAACGGTAATCGCAATCAGTACAGGTGTTATTGAAAAAAAGAATATCAGCATCTGTCCATGTGTTATTTCATTATGAGGTCGAAGGTCATAAAATGCCAAAAATGGGGTATGCAAAATGTAGCCCCCCGACCTGACCAAACTTAAATTTAAAAAAGCCAAATTTAGCATACAGTCTTACAATAGGCCGGATATAAACATAGTAAAGCCCCATTAGAATCGACCCATCTATTAAAAATTTTTAATGAAAATGTAGCCCCCCCGACCTGTAGCCCCCACCCCGACCGCATGTATAATAAAAGTAATCGAAGGTCGCAAGAATCATATTAGTATATAAGTTCATCATGATTGCACTATGATATGGGGCCGTGCTGTTAACTAGGCAGCTAGGGAACCCTTCTGCCTGCCCGCACATCTATTACACGCATTGTCCTTGGTATCATCACTTAAATGTAAGCTGGTCATAGATCAATTGTATTTGTTTCACACCAGCTTACATCTAGAATGTATAGAAGTAGCTAAAGTTTGGCGCGTTGCATGTTGTAGGAAGCTGTAGCCCCCCCCGACCTGAGGTGTAGCTCCCCCCCCCGACTCAACATATCGGGGTGCCATTTTTTGCAAGGCCTAAGGATCTGCCTAAAATTTTTTCTCAGACGTCCCCCGCTCATGGTTGGTTTGTGAGCACAAAATGGTATCTGTAGGTGCTGTCTCCGTTGCGCTAGAAAAACTTCTGCGGCAGGCTTGTTCTAAATTGGTCGATTTTAACCCCAATAATGCCCTAGCAACATCAATTTTAGGTCGCAAGTGCTCCAAATAACTTGACGAGGACCATTTTGGATGGACTTGCATAAAAACAGACCATGGTTCGCGTGTCACTCCGTCAACCTACAGAATAATGACTTATTTCGGATTAAAATTTGACCCCCAGGGGGGCCCTTTCCAACCCCTGTAGCAGGTTTCAGGTAGCTCGTTTTGCGTAGAGACCTCGATATTCGAAAAATTCAGGGTTTTTACATCGGAAGGGGTCTAGACACTGTACATTCGAAAACGTTTCATTTTGGCTTCAAAAAGTGGTGTTTCAAAAGTACATGGTTTCGTGAAATGACCCATAAACTAAGCGAAACAAAGGTTAAATACTCAGTTGAGGGTAAATCCCCAAAACTTCTGTGCAGAAAATTTTTCGGTAATATACAGCCAGTGAAATTTTATGAACACGGATTACAAAAAATGGCAAACCAATGTATCGTCATGTCTCAAAAGTATCCAAGGTCATCGATAACATTAAAACACAAACTAGGAATTATTTATCAATGTTCAACGATTTAAAATGAAACTAAACGCTGATTTAAGAAAAATTGTAAAGAATGATTTTTACGTTGCAGGGCCCTAGACCTAATTTTGCAAATGCAATTATAATGCTTTTATTGCACTCAGCAACTCCTAAACCTATAGACACATTGTAATCCTCAACATACATCTATACTGAAGTGCCAAAATCTGACTATTAGCGGTGCCAAAATTCTGCCCATGCACCGTCCCACTGGTTTTATAGAATAAATAGGTTTATAATAACAAAACCAGTGTGCAGTGTGTTCAACGGATTAATTATCCCTACAGGTCCATCGTTCAAAACAAAGAAGAACGACTGTTGCTTTGTCAACATTTTGAAATTCCAATTTTGGGGTATTTTCGAAAACCTGGCTGCCCTGACAAAGACAGCAAAATTGTAGCTCCCCATGTAAAAATATTGAAGGTGGTCTCCAGTATTCGATCCAATGCCTTTGGCAAGTTATATAATAAGATGCTGGGGGATTCGAAATCGCCAAATTGAAAAAGTATCCAATTCATGTTGGTTCTGTGAAAATTTAGGCACGGGATGCATTGGGCAGAAAAAACACAAAGCCAGCTGCGCAGCTACATTGTATTACGGGTGGAACAAAACAACTGCAACTTACATCCGTCAAACTAGAGAAGTGTTCTTCCGATCAATCAGACAAAAAAAGAAAACTATTTGAGAAACCGCCACTGGCTATGTTTCAATTAGTTAACTAATTAAATTTTCATCTAAATGCTAAACTATTTACGTATAACCGTGTACCTCATCAACAGGAGTATCGGGATTGAACGAATATGCGGATGACGCGGCGGTAAACACTTCCAGCGTTAGCGGATTGCTTCTGTCAGTGATAAGGCTAAGAATAAAAAATATTAAATAAATATGCCAAAGGCGATCACAAGTTCATTCGAACCATATTGAAACAACTAATCAACACTCACTGATAAAATTTTCCAATCCCGAAGCGAAAAGCCCTTTACTACTGTTCTCGAGATAATTTCTATCCCAAGTTTTATGTGGCTAAAGTACGTTCAATAAAAAATATTAAATAAATATGCCATAGGCGGTCGCTAGTTCATTCGAACCATATTGAAACAACTAATCAACACTCACTGATAAAATTTTCCAATCCAGAAGCGAAAAGCCTTTTACTACTTTACGCGACATAATTTCCATACCCAGTTTTATGTGGCTAAAGTACGTTCAATAAAATATATTAAATAAATATGCCATAGGCGGTCGCTAGTTCATTCGAACCATATTGAAACAACTAATCAACACTCACTGATAAAATTTTCCAATCCAGAAGCGAAAAGCCCTTCACTACTGTTGGCGACATAATTTCTATCCCCAGTTTTATGTGGCTAAAGAACATTCAATAAAAAATATTAAATAAATATGCCATAGGCGGTCGCTAGTTCATTCGAACCATATTGAAACAACTAATCAACACTCACTGATAAAATTTTCCAATCCAGAAGCGAAAAGCCCTTCACTACTGTTCGCGACATAATTTCTATCCCAAGTTTTATGTGGCTAAAGAACGTTCAATAAAAAAATATTACATAAATATGCCATAGGCGGTCGCTAGTTCATTCGAACCATATTGAAACAACTAATCAACACTCACTGATAAAATTTTCCAAATCAAAAGCGAAAAGCCCTCTACTACTGTTCCCGACATAATTTCTATCCCCAGTTTTATGTGGCTAAAGTACGTTCAGTCGTCAAAGCTTTGTACCCCGAAAGCTAACCAGCAACTCGCAAGCGAAGGAGAAACGGAGCGAGTGTGGTTTCAATTTTGTCATTACATATATGTAATCACCTATAGCAGGCTCTGTGTTTCATATATACACCAAATTCTTTCGATAAATGGTGTTCTACAACGACCGGCCTTAAATAACGTTAAATCCCAAGTAAAAATATGGCACAGCAATGTATATTTTGACAGACCACTCCACAGTGTTCAGCGTGCCGAAAGAGCTATATATACCGCTCTAAATGTCCTGAAAGCAATATATAATCAAAACTGAAGACAGACTATATTCTATATCAGGTTGGTCGGCCTTAAATCTAAACAGAAAGCTACTGAAAAGGCATGAAGTATATTTGCTGGACTCCAGATCACCAAACCATAGCATTCAGCGTACAGAAAAGCCATATATTATGTAGACCATTCTTGATGCCCTCTATACAATACAAAACCAAACGAACGAAAACAGACATTTTGGAGATCGAGGTCGTCGACCGTAAAATCTTCGAAACCCTATAAAAAGTACAATATAGTCGTCTTGAACTCGAGATAACAAAATCATCGTATTCAGCTTGCTTGATGACATGATAGCTGATACATGTTGTAAGGTAAAAAGACATAATAACATGCGGAAACTTGAAAAATCTATATTTTTGGCAAGACGTTGACGAGACACTTTCGGGCTTAAGCAGCCCAGCGAGTGTTCCACAAAAATGTTGTAGATTTCGATTAGCTGATTCTGCTCTCGATTTAGGTGACTGATATAGGTATCCGTTTTTCGATGCGAAATCTGCATACCAAGATATGGCTACGAAGCAACGATAGCCGTATGACCAGATATGGCGGAGAACACTTACAAACAATTGTTGCCATTTTGACAAGGAACATGAGACTGGAGCAGTTTGCGTTCAACTAAAGGGCACACCGTCATTAACTTTTTCTCTCAAACACAATATATCAAAATCCATCAACCAGCAGACGAGTTATGAGAGACACCGGCAGACAGAGAATGAAATTTTCACGATTTCTCCCGCTAGCGCCCTCAGCGGAAACTCCACTCGCATCGCTCGCTCCGTTTCAACTAATATGTACCATGGCGTCCCCGATATTGGTTTGTACTTCAGCATTAAGAGTATATAACACAAACGATGTCTATCAGATTTGCATTTGAAACTAATGTATTAAATTATTTCGGTTCTAAATTCATTATAATTTTGCACTGGGGAATGAACCGCGGGGTGGGGGCGGGACTGGTTCCGAATCGGGAGGCGTCCGATGTAGCCAGAGAAAACGGTTAAATATCATGTCAGAAACACGACCAAAACGCTTTTGACGAGGACAAAAAGCTTTTGAAACAAAATTTGACCAAAATTAGGTTGCAGGACACAATTTTAGTACAAATTTTGATCAAATTTTATGTAGTTTGGTGGTTTTTTTAACGAATGGAATCAAAAAAAAATTCTGCCAATCGGCGATGAACAGGGGAGAGCCCAAAATTTTGCCAGCAATACGAAACTGAACGAAGTAGATCAA
>JASANE010024245.1:0-12905 GCA_030248225.1 Trileptium ribeirensis
GTGACGGTGTTGGATAATAAATAGTGTGGTGGTTTAATTGATGTCGACGTGATAAACTAAACACATGGTTACAAAAAAACTATCCCGTCAAAAGAAGACCCTAGCTGATATTAATGACTGGCGGACAATGAATGATTGCTTTGAATGATTGCGTTGATTGAATCTTAAGCGAATGGTTTCATTTGATTGATTGTTGTATACTATGTGGATAATGGCGCATTAACAAAATTTTGAAATTTGAGGACAAATTTAATGTGACAGAGGGGGTAATGTAGCGATGCATGCTCTGGCAAACAAATTTCCTCATGTGATGAACTACTGTAAAAATCATTTTATGATGGGAAAATGTAACTGTTTGCATCATCTATAGTTGTTTACTGGTTTATGTATTGTATATGTATTGTATATGTATGTATAGTATTGTGTAAGTTATTTGATGTCTGTATCATAAACAACCTGTATGTATGTTGTTGTTTATTGCTGTATGAACAAAATATCTACTGTAGTGTAACTGTTGGCTGCTTCGTATGTGTGACGTGTGGTGTATGTATAAAATCACTTTAAAATATTTTGTTGAAATCTTGGAGTTTCCTGTATATTAGTGTGAGATTTATAAGTGCCACATAAACCTGGCAAGACATGAAAATCTGGTCAGGGGGGATGACTGGGTCAAAATGGGATTTTAATGCCAAATCCCATAGGGCACACTGTAGATCATCTATACCAAATTTGGCTTCAATTGACCCACCCATTAAGGAGTTACGGACCTCATCCCCTCGGTCAATTCTGCTAATAATAATTTATTTTATTCTTAAAAATTATAACTTTAAGAGAGTGTAAAACAACTTAAAATTTTACAATTTGTGTGCCGGGGCTATGGTTTAGGTACCTATCGGATTTGAGTGTAAGCCCTGGGTGCCTTAACTATTACACTTACATTAGCGGATATGTAAGTGTGTTTCTGCTGAATTTCCTTGAAAATCTGAAAATTTGTTTTGAGTTAGGGATTCCGAGAATTTCATAAAAAGGGTTTCTCTAACGCAAAAATTAAAACTTATGTTAGAGAGCGAATTTTACAATTCTCAGAATTCACAACCCGGTTGGCAACCATTATATTAAAAATTAACATCTTAGGGAGATTTCAGAACTAGGTTTCTTTTGAGTTCCAAGAAATCGGGTTTACAAAAGTTATTTAAGCGGTTGCGCAGTTAGATCAGGGCCTCAGTCGGCCTCAGAAGCTGCGCGATCAAGGTGAGTACGGTTCAGCCGTTTATTTGTTTAATGTGTGTAGAATTTATGACTTATTGAAGTGTGTGAAATAAATACCTGCATTACAAGCGTTACACATTAAGGCCTTAGGATTAAGCTCATAAATTAAAATATTCCTTGGTGCTAGCATTGTAGTAGTTTTGTGTGTAATCTACGGTGGGACTAAACACCCCTAGAAACACGTAGGCTACACCTCTGCCAGTAACGATTATATGACAAATTATTGCATACATTCACGATGTATATATCACAAACACCAACAGGAAGAAAATAAAACACAGTTAAAATAATAATTTGAGATCGACAGTGGTCAGTACAAAAATCTCATCGTGTTACAAAACAGTAATTTAAACAGTCGAAATTGTTTAGACGAGCGTTTTTGAAAGGTCTAATATTGTTATTCAATTTTGATTCGTACAAATTAAGACTTAATTTTAGGAAACCAATAAACTAATGGAATGTAACAATGTTTCAGGCAATTTTTTTAAGAAAAATTGCGATGTTTCCAAAGTTCAGATGAAAATTTGAGCCCTAAATTTTTCACGTAATTAATACATCTCATTCATGATTGGCTAAAGTAATATCAAAAGTTTGAATACTGTTAACGCGTCCAAACTTACCTAATGTGCAAAAAGACGCTTTCGAATTTCGATAAAAATTTGAGCTCAAATATTGATCAAGTAAAAAGTTTGAGCGTGTAAACAGGTCTCTTTAGTTTAAATTAACAATTTTAGATTTATTTTATTTTATTCATTTTAGAATAGTTAACAATTATTTTAATTGAATATCGCCCAAGAGTGGCGCACACAAACTCTAGAAAACGCCGTGGTTATATATATGAGATTAGTTTATTAAGAAAAGCGATTCGAGTGCTGATCTTTGTAAACAGGCTGATCAGTGCTAAAAAGTAATAAATACCTTTATTAGCTGTGAACATTTCAATCAAATCTGATCAGTTTTTAACAGCTTATAGGTAGGTGCTGTAATTCCGAAATTTGCTTTACGCTTGACCTACTATTTTATGTTTGCCGGGTTGTGTGTAATCGTGAAAGCATTGCTCAAAACATTATTTACTTCCACAAGGTAACTCCTATCTCAGGCAACACGCGTCACCTAATTTCAGCTTAATCTGTTCAAAACGATCCCGTTATATGTGTGCAGATGAGGGTGGAGTAACTCACTACACCAGGCAAAAACGATAGTTGAAGCAAGGCAACAATCCGCGTCCTGCGCTGCTCTTAACAGGCTTCATATAGTTCCAAGCACGGACGAATTTAGTTTGCGACCGCCGGTGTATTGTTCTGGAGCCGGACACACAACTCACAGGAACACATACTGACACTTGCACCATCCCTTTAAAATAAACTTTGACAACGAAGGATTACCGACCTTACAAATTGTAACAACAAAATACGAGCTGATCTAGCCTAAAATATGGCGCTATTGCAACTTTACACTTGGACAATTGGAAATATTTGCCAACGATTCCACTTGAAGTTGGTTTGGATAGTTTTAAGAGCCAGCCCTATAAAAAAGTTTAGCCAGATCCCTCGACCAGATCAATAATATTATGTGATAAATTAAATATCACACATTACATTGTGTATAAGGTAAAACCTACCAAACATTGATACTTTGGTAGTGTTGGTGGAAGCCAAAATCTGAAAGAACCGCCAAAAACTGGTTGGAACTCGAAAATAAATGGGGATCTCCGCCCTTTGCGAATAGACCAGCTCACATGCTTCGAAGTTCAAGGAACTGATAAAATATTAGTTGTGACTCACGCATTTCCAACATCGATCTTTTGAGCAATTTTTAATTTGAGTTCTTTAAGCTGGTCCTAAAATAACAAACATAGCTGATTTTAATAAAATAACAAAAACAAACCTAAAATAACAAACATAGCTGATTTTAATAAAATAACAAAAACAAACCTAAAATAACAAACATAGCTGATTTTAATAAAATAACAAAAACAAACATAAAACAAACCTAAAATAACAAACATAGAACGAAGCTGATTTTAATACGCACTAATACTCCAATGATTTCTGAAATTGTGGGAAATATCCTTGCATATCTATAGAATCCGCGATAATCCGCCAGCAACAAACTTTACCTAAATCTTTAACTCAGCCAGAATCATCGCTAGCCTTAGGCTTTTATAGAACTTAGCCTATATTTTCTAATCAAATAGTGTCCTTCGTGATCTCATAGCCAATTTATGACAGCATAAGGACCCCGCATGGCACTAAGGATGCACCTGAGCTAACTCAGCAGGCACCAACAGCGAGATAAATCGTCAAGCTATTACGACGTTTTTAATTTCAAATATTGACCGTCACAATAACTTTTGAATCAGGAACCATTACCTATAACCTGTATATATAAATGGTATTGATACATTTCAACCAAGGCTCAAACGGCGGCAAGCTAAATACTATTATGACAAAAGCGGAAATGCTAGTAATATATTTTGATAGCCAATACCCATGAAACAGTATAATAATGCCATAACCACTGATCATGGATATCCTCCGATATGTAATCCATGTGGAGAGTCACACTACTTTCTTGCTGCTATGATCACTACACTTCAAGATCTGTGCGACACACGAACCCTGCGCTTAAATAGCCAAATGAGAAATCCATCCGAACGGCACGAGATCGAAAGTTTCACACAAGCCACATCGGTAGTCGGCATGCAATGTTTGCCGCCTACACTCAATTTATGAAAACTACTTAGCATTATTAGTAATACACACAAATAAGCGCCGCGTAACACAGCGCTAATGGCTCGCTTACGCACAACGAAAAGTAGTTACATTGGCTATAACGCTGTTTGTGCTATAGGACAAGTTTTCATCGTGCCGACGATACGAGAATCCAACAGCCGGGCCAATAGTTACATTGGCTATAACGCTGTTTGTGCTATAGGACAAGTTTTCATCGTGCCGACGATACGAGAATCCAACAGCCGGGCCAATAGTTACATTGGCTATAACGCTGTTTGTGCTATAGGACAAGTTTTCATCGTGCCGACGATACGAGAATCCAACAGCCGGGCCAATAGTTACATTGGCTATAACGCTGTTTGTGCTATAGGACAAGTTTTCATCGTGCCGACGATACGAGAATCCAACAGCCGGGCCAATAGTTACATTGGCTATAACGCTGTTTGTGCTATAGGACAAGTTTTCATCGTGCCGACGATACGAGAATCCAACAGCCGGGCCAATAGTTACATTGGCTATAACGCTGTTTGTGCTATAGGACAAGTTTTCATCGTGCCGACGATACGAGAATCCAACAGCCGGGCCAATAGTTACATTGGCTATAACGCTGTTTGTGCTATAGGACAAGTTTTCATCGTGCCGACGATACGAGAATCCAACAGCCGGGCCAATAGTTACATTGGCTATAACGCTGTTTGTGCTATAGGACAAGTTTTCATCGTGCCGACGATACGAGAATCCAACAGCCGGGCCAATAGTTACATTGGCTATAACGCTGTTTGTGCTATAGGACAAGTTTTCATCGTGCCGACGATACGAGAATCCAACAGCCTGGTCAACTCAATAATTCCGAAATCAACAAAACTCGTGTTTTGTGTCCGTATGATTTTTCTTATTACATCGAATCTAGACTAAGCGATAAGAGACAGTATTACCGTTATTTTTAACACATTTAACAATCAAAAAGGACATTTCACCCTTTAAGTCAATCATACGTCCTGATCACGCTTTGATTTATGCACAGACCGTATGCGAATAGCTGTTCCCTTTCAGTTGGATCCGCTCTGCTAGTTCACACAGGATTGTGTAGCGAATTGAACGGGGCGGGCTCAAAGCTGAGCCTTTGTATAACCCGGCGTCGTCAATCAAACCAATAAATGTTTCCAAGTATTTTTTCAATCTACGGCTTGTGGCTAGGGAGCGCCCGCGTCTGGATGATAGAAAACTGTTGAACAACAAAACTTCACACTCCCAGAAATTATTTTATCAACGTATTTTGCTCAAACGCCGTCTAGCCACATTATTAGAAATTTTGTCGCGCCCGATATGAAAAAGTGATACTGTTTCAATAAAAGTGAGCTTTGTGATATTTTGGGTAAGAAATCATTGGAGCAAAACAAATTTTAGGTACATCATTAATTATAGTTATGGGAGAAATAGATAATTAACAAAAATCTAGCAAAGGTTCTACTCAACAGATAAACAAAAAGTTTATGCCACGTTAAATGTTATAAATTTTGAAATATATTAGATGCATTTCATCTCGTTTTACCAAAAAATAGATCTCATTTAATTTTACCAGAAATAGACTTGTATAGAAAAAGTGAATATACTGGAAAAACTAACCACAGGAAGACTTCCGGACAATACTTCTTTCCGCCAGCAATGAATCGCCTTAATCATTGTGAGTCGATCGCGTAAATATTCCATTTGACGTGCGTTCGCCATGTGAGCACCCTGCCGAAATTAAAATGATATAAAAGACAAAGCATAGTGTGTTTATAGTGAAACGCCTAGCGTTAAAGTCCCATTTGAGTTAAATGTTAGCTGTGCCAAGGCCAAATAATAGTAGAAATGTCACTTAATAGTAAATTTTTATATATAGCTGTATAATTGCGTAGAGAAAAACTTATTCTCCCAATTTTGCCCCGAAAACAAATTTGACCTAAGCTATTGCCTTCGAAGTTTGGATATATAAAATAATTATATATTCCACTATAATCATACTCTTCTGTATGTATTCTACTGCTTCTGCTGTCTGTTCGTGTTCGGAAATTTTCCTTGAAAGTAACCTTGTCCACTCCGAAAATAATAGCGCCACATACCTGAAGGTATATAAAATATATAACTCCACATCACACCGGAAGGCTCTGGATTGCTTAGCCATAAGCTTGAAATGGTACGGGTTTTCTATTGGCTTAAAATTTGTGGTGGAGGCATGAGACACACCATTGGTTCAGAACCATGCTCCATCGAATCTTACTGGGGGCATGAATTGGCGGCATCCTCAAATTCAAAAGGGGTCGTCGACAAAAAATTTCAGAAATTGTACAGAAATCAGAAAGATCAAATAACTAATAGATCACGTCATACTAGGTTCCCTACGTGGTGGGCGTGGAGGATTTGGCAGTTTTCGGTGCGCCCGATTGGGGACTCTGGAAAAAAATTTTGACATCCCCCGGTAAAAACACACAAATAATATTTTACTGACATGAAAAAATTGGCAGAAATTTTTTTTGCAAAAATCCCATTTTAAAGTTAAAAATTTGACTAATTTAAGCAAAAAATTGGTTGAAAATTTGGTTCTAACATCAATAAAACGTTTTTGCACCGTCTCTGAGGCTATTTGCTAACAATTTTAGCTCTTTCCACCGACAAATATTCAATTTAGAAAATTTTTAAATTTTTACCCCATTCAAGCCAGGGGTGGCAGTTCACGCTCCCCAGTACCGAGCCAGGGGGTCCCCCGACCGATTTAAACCACCTGATAAAATTTTCAGCATAGAGAAGCCAATAAAAACACTGTAGATCTCTGACTGAGGTGAAATGCAACTATTCATTTAATTTTTATGTACTTAATAATTTTTAAACTCAGACTGGAATTGAGGAAACGTTGCCATTTTGTGCATTACGGAGGTGTTTCTGCGAGAGGGAGCATAGGATTTTCCAGGGAGCATTGGACTAGAGAAAGCCCAGGGTTTTGTCACGGCTATGAACCATGTAGAGCTCGTTTTTCCGAGAGGAACCGATTTTTTAAATGCCACAGAGCCCCACGCCAATTTCGAGAAGTTAGAACGAAAAGCAGAAACCATGAGAGTTCGTTCAGCTAAACATGATAAATATCCATTTAAAATTTTTGCTTCCCTCAAAATTTATTCCAACCCCTGGTCCACCCGAAAGCATCCCTCGCCGTACATCCAAAAATTTAAAACACGCTGAAGTTCATAAAGAACCAATAGCAATTTCGAGGCAATATAATATTTTGAAAACTTAAACTCACAATGCAAAAAAGTGATCATAACGTTGTAAATTAGATTTATGTCTTGTTAGTTGGGCTAAAAAACAGTCAAAATATATTCACAGCCAGAAATTCCACAACAAACCATGAATACACATCTAGATATCAAACCAATATCAACCAATAAACGACCGAAAATATTATATTGCCGCACAGAGCTGAACATTTAGTCTCAAGAAACAGAGAACGTAAGATGACTAACTCTTACCGGTTAAATTATACCTGGAAAACCAATGAACAACCGAAAATATTATATTGCCGCATACAGCTGAGCATTTAGTCTCAAGAAACAGAGAACGTAAGATGACTAACTCTTACCGCCTGGATTATCTGGAAAACCAATAAACAACCGAAAATATTATATTGCCGCACAGAGCTGAACAATTAGTCTCAAGAAACAGAGAACGTGAGATGACTAACTCTTACCGGCTGGATTACCTGGAAAACCAATAAACAACCGAAAATATTAAATTGCCCGCACAGAGCTGAACATTTAGTCTCAAGAAACAGAGAACGTAAGATGACTAACTCTTACCGGCTGGATTACCTGGAAAACCAAAAAAACATTATCTGAAGACCAAGATAATATGTGATGTGTAGGCCAAAGTCAATCTGAGCGGCGTAGGCTATATGGCATGGCGTTGTGCCTTTCTCGCTATATTAAGCCTAAGCTACGACCCTATATAATGCTCATATTAAGCCAAAAACTAAATCAGGGGCATACCCCCTCCGAAATAATCTGTTCTTTTTTAAGGATATAACGTTAGTATTATTATTATTACCATGTAGAATTCTTTGGTCAGCAACCACCAATCCTTCAGGACGGTAGTCATTTCTCCGACCAATGGATTATCAGTATTGTTGCGTCGTTTAGGCGGAAGGCTGCTGCAACAAAAAACCAAAGACAAATTCATAAAGACGTTTTGGTCAAAGCTACTTCAGTAATTATAATTAAGGAGTTTATGTAACAACCATCCGAGCCAGGTTTATCGTCTTGCATAATCGCGATTCAATACACCGCCAGAAACCGTATCGATGTTCAGACGATGCTCTCTCGACTCAGGCCATAGCTAGCACTATGGGCATGACGTTTGGTCAATGCTCGCATGCTCAAAATGCTTGCATTTCTAGAGACTTTCGAACGCCCAGCAAAAAGTTAACCCGAAGCGATCTGCCGAAAACAGAAATACAAAGCAAGGTTTTCACAAAACCCAAAAATCCATTGAAAATTAATTAGCGCTCTAAAATTTTCTGAGCCCAATAATTTGCGATACCCTGATCGCATATAATTGGTACTACACAATCCATATACCTATTTGTACCTAATGTTCAAAACGAATTAACTGCAGAAATTGCATATACAACAATGACAATTTAAATGGCTCGTTTTCCACCGTCATAATGGACAATGACGAACATTGGGAATGTAGAAAAATACTTAAAAATCTATCAAAAGCGACTTGTTTTTTTATTTCCGATATAAAACATATATATTACCAGTAGTAATAATTGCTTCTAAACAAAACGTTAGCCTAAACCAACCTGAGAACGGGCTCGGTCGAGCGGCACCAATGAACATGCGAATTCGGAAATATTCCGATTTTAGTTTTGTCATATGCCACGTAGCCGCGGCACCAATCTAAAAACAATAACTAATATTATACGGTCGCCGTTTTATGAGCAATCAGGTCACAAGATTTCGTCACACCATCATGCTGGATGCGTCCTCATAGCTCCCACTGTTATACGACTCTAAGAGGGAAAAGTTAGAAGCACAGCAATACACGAATTTAAAAGAGAATAATTTTTAATAAATACGCTCCATATGAATCCTATTAGTTCGTTGATCCACAAAACATTATACAACCACATATAAAAGAGTTTATGTTTATATTGCTTTGAAAGCTTTCTTACATCAGATTTTGGACGTTCTGACCACCTTATGACATTTAGGCTGTGTTACCCATTGCGTTCAATCCGATCCTAATTCGGTTCACATTGCATCCTGTCAGAACCGAAACGAATAAACTCTATACCTACTGTGTACGTATATATGTATTTTCACACTACTTCATTCGATTGATTCGAAAAGTTGTGCATGCTATTTCGCATCGGATCGAATGCAGTGTGTGCACTCTATATAACACACACGTACTATTCAGATCGGACGCAACGTGAACACGCCCTTAATGTTAACTCACTCACAATCGAAACTAGTCGGTAGTGTAACTACATTTGTCAGCGGAGCTTGGGCTGTGGCATTACGAATGTACTCAATTTTATGTTCTCGTAACTACATTGCATAGGGCTTTATCATTGGTAAAATATTATATTTGAATTCTTTGACCCAAAAACTCTATAATGGTTTGATCGAAACGATTCTATTTCAATAAATAACACAAATATTGGAAAATTCTCTATTTTAGCTGCATAAACTTAACTAATTAGCTAATTACAAATTAACCACTCAAAATTTTTTAATCTGAAATTTCAGGTGCACACTCTGTCATGATAGGCTTTCAAACAAAAAAAATTTAAAATCGGTTCAGTGGTTTTTGAGATCCGTGAAAGACGAACGGACATCGACTTTTTTGCTCCCAGACATAAAATAAAAACACTTCGCTCGGCTTCACAGAGCTCCGCTCAAAAACATTCCGCATCTAGCACTAAAATTTTACAACCGAATATCAATGGCTCTGCGTTGAGTCAACTGGTGCTGATATCACATAGCACCATAATAGATTAAACCAAGAGCTCATGATGATCGATTGTAATTGGCTCTTAATTAAATTATCTTTCATTGTATATTGAACGTATGAACTCACCCCTTCCGAACTTTTCCAAAACATGAACTTCGTCTCCAATGGTTAAACAAAGACGATCAGATGAATCGGAGCTGAAGTTGTAAATTGCTGAAAACGAATTCATACAAAACAGTTTTCTTTATAAAATCTTGGAATTAGAAAATGTTCAAATATTACTTAAATGCTGTATACCATCTCTAGACAAATTCGAAAACGAAGCATCATGAGCGTATGACGCGGATCTCCGTATGTGGTATCAATCCCCGTCCTTATTCAGACTAAGTTTAGCTCAAGCTATATACAATATGCGCAGAGGACCTAAATGGTCGAAAGAAATGAGCAAGTACAAGCAGTTCCACTATATGAGGTCGAGGGATTTAGCGCATCGTTTCCATACCTATCGGACTCGTGATTAATATTTCTATATTTTCGATAAATTTACATCTCCAATATACGCAAGGTGCAATTTTAGAGGCTTCTTGTCTTTGTTGCAGCACATATGCATACAAAACGGCATAGTCACACAAACACTATTAATATAATTTTATTGCCCATCCATGTTCACGTTCTCTCCCCTAAAATCCTCCAAACTCGTGGACAGACTCCATCGCGAGAGCCCATACATCCAAACACCCTGAAACACACTTTATGATATTGTTATCAGGGCATAGATACACAAATCAATTACAAAACAACAGGTCATGTTTTTTTCGTTCCAAAGTTTTGTCATATATATATATATCTATTTCATTATTAAAGTTTTCTTTTAAAATTATTGCTAGTCGCAAACAAATTCGGGCATTAAACATACATTTGTATAGATCTATTTTCTAGCAAGTAAAACACACATCCACTAAAACCAATAATAATTGAAACGGAGCGAGAAAAACGAGCAATGTTTCTACTGAGGGCCCCAGAGGGAAAAATTGTGAATTTTGTCTGTCGTTGTCGTTCATAACTCATTTTCAGATGGACGGATTACTACAATTTTTATACACTAGTATTCGAAAGCAAAACTGACGACGATGTGCCCTTAAGGTAAACGCGAACAGGTCCGACCCGTCTGCCGAGTCAAAATGACAAAAAAGTGGCTTTTACGAGTTCTTTGCCAAATCTGGTCATACAAATACCAGTCTTTCGCAGTCCGTATCAACAAAGGCTTCGCGTCGAAAAACGGCGCCAGAATCAGCTCATCGACATCTAAAACTTTGCAGACTATGATTTTTGTGGGGTCTACTCTCTGAACCGCTATGCAGGCCAATATGGTCCATCGATCCTGTCAGGCATAGTGATTTTTCAAATTTCGACGTGTTAGTATATACTTGTTTTCACCTAACAACGAGTGCATATTTTAGGTTACCAAGCACGCTGGATACGATGTTTCGCTATCTAACGTCCAAATTAACCATATTATACATTTTGTTATGGTTTAAAAAAATTTTTGGTCGACCTACCCGATATCCAAAATGTAATGCGTTTTCATTTGTTATAGCATACAGGACATCAAGAATGGTCCAAATATAGTTAAGTTATTTCTTAAGGCTAAATGCAATGATTTAGTTATCTAGTGTCCACGGTGCACCTTTCATGATTTTTCAATGTGATTAGGGTCAATGAAGTCGATTTCAAGAATATAGTCTCTTCTCGGTAGTTTGGTAAACTATTGCGTTCAGGTCATCAAGAATTGTCTGTATATATATATATATATATATATATATATATATATATATATATATATATATATATATATATATATAGGTTTTTTCGTAGGCTGAGTACGATGGTTTAGGTATCTAGAGTCCGGCACGAGTATCTCATACATTTTCAGACGTTTACATTTGGTTTAGGGCAAAATTAGTCTATTTTATATTTTTTCGGTATACTGAATGTGAATAAAATGAGTTGGTTATCTAGAGTACAGCGGCCATACGTCACGCATTTTAAATGGTTTCAGGGTCAATGAACTCGATTTCCATAATATATTCTGTCTTCAGTTGCTTGATTACGGGTCACCAAGAATTGTCTATATAGGTTTTCCGGTAGGCTTAATAATATGACTTGGTTATCTAGAGACCAGCAGAAATACTTGATGCGTTGTCAGTTCATTTCAGTGGGTTTTGGGTCGATTGGTTTTAGGGTTTTCAAACGGTTCAATGTTCAATAGGTTAAAAACATCCTGTTACATGTTACTAAATAAAATAACTTAAAACTGAAACCACGCTGGCTCCGTTTCACCCTCGCCAGCGAGTTACTAGTTTTTGGTGTGCATTAACACGTTCAAACCGTTTGCTCAAAATTAGAGAGCAATTTTTGCAATTTTGTTGAATTTAACCGTATGAACACTGCACAAACTTTTACAGCATACTACGCTAACAAATGTATAAGGGACATGAAAATGTAGAAATCTCAAGACGTAACAAAAAATTTGAAATATCTCAATTTTCCACAACAAATCACCGTCAAATTCCCATTAAATTTTGAGCAAAAAGTTTGAACGTGTGAACCCATGTTTTATTTTATATTTTTTAAAATGTTTGACCGCAAAACCTCATACCTGCATTACTAAGTCTCCGATATCTACTTGCACAGCAATAGAAAACCTACGGCAACGCCGCTGTCTTATTCGTCTGGTTTTCAAACCAAAGAGGCATATTTTCTTATTCAAATGACCAAAAGCGTTAACATTCTCATAAACGATATCCTGTAAACGATATCCTAGAGTTCATGGTAAATTCTAGAATTGCTATAACTTACCAATTCCTAGAGCAGTACTTAACTGAACGAAGTAGATGCTAAATA
>JASANE010024246.1:0-30762 GCA_030248225.1 Trileptium ribeirensis
GGGGGTCAAGTTCATTGAGCGGATTGTCGTCCCATTCCCACTCGCAGCGTTTTTAAGGCCCCGTAAAGTTTGTACATGTAAACATTTATTCAATACACATTTGAATGTTTATAATCATTCCGCCTGTATCGAAGCTTTCTGACGTCCTGAACTATCATGTTAGCGGCACAAATTTTACAATAAAACACCTGACACGATTTTCATCTTAATTTTTAATGAACCGGAAAGACATTTCTCAGCGATAGCTATTATAGGTGGATAGCCGGATATTTCACGCGAATCATATTTAGAATGTTTGATAATGAAAGCAAGAAATGATAGTGTAGTATAGGATAAATGACACCTATTGGTGGACGAATTATTTGTAAAGTGTTTTGGTAAACATGTACAGTGCCGGCTAATTCCTATTTTATCCGATTTTATAGTTTCGCCTTCCAGTATGTACTTGCGGGATATATTTCAACAGTAAAAATCAGTGTCAGTTTCAAAATAAACTAAATAATTTTCAGTCCCAATGACATTACACTGGGTTCTAATTCAGATAAAGATATTTTATTTGATAGTTATCGTTGCAAATATATTCTCTCTTAAGAAAAAATAGATTACGTTAACCAAATGGGACAAAAAATTTAGCATAAGTTACCAAATAATTTTTAAATAGTAGCTCTGTCTGAAACCATAGCTACATTATTTTAAACTTCAGTCCGAAATATATCCTGTTATATCAAATAAATCAAGGTAACCCTCGAAGATTATAGACTTCAATTTTGATAATGATTAAGGTCTAAATTGGTCTGAAACTAGGTAACTTGACAACGCCTACTTAAAAGGGGCACCGAGAAATAATAATCCGCATTTATATTTCACAATTACAATAAAACTTAATGAAGCTGTTTATTAAGTAGAACAGTGATAATGCTTAAAACTTTAAATTTAATGAGACCTAGCTATGGCAACAATTATTACAACTTATTAGATCCACAAGACATCATCACGTTGAACTAGTTGGGTCTTGAATCCAGGCCTCGATCTTGCACGACTAGCGCGCTACTTCTTCAGCGCAGGCCACGATCAACCCGCATTGAAGCAACACAACTTTCATTACAGCAGTCATTAGAAGCACTAATACTAGCAAAGCGAAATATGTCTTGTAATCCGTCATAAAATTTCTAATTTCGTTTACAGAGCTTTTTGTTTAGCTTATTCAGCTATCCGCTTACTAGCTTCCCACGACTACTATTTACATTGTTACAGCTGAAGTTTTGGGGATTTGACTGAAGTGGTGAATGATAAAATTTCGATTTTCTTCAAATAAAAGCAAAATGAAAAGTCACATTTCCTTCCCTGTCTCCGCAGTCACTCACTACTATTCATAATTCACGTCTTCTTCTTCAACTAAAAATGACTGAATTTAGAATTATTGTCAACGGTTTTCGCAAAACATAGTAGTACGTACTGCTACTGCAGTGTACACACACAATTCAGTTCCAGATGTACAAATATTTGTTGTAAATTTTCCGTTAAAACAAGTAAAGACAGTGTTTGTACAAAACAAACTCGTTGTTAAATTGGATTATTACTACTAAGTTTATTCCTCAATTCCGCTATTGCCGCTGTGAAAACTTGCATACGCGATGAGTTCAATGACAAGGAGAGTTTGCAATTGAACTCCGATCAAAACTGTTTTAATTCCGGACTGATTATAGTCTTGTTATGCTGTATTTATATTTATTGCTGAATATAACAGCCTTATATGTGCTCTGAAGTCGGATATAAATAGCTCAGCCTGTAGAGCGCCTGCTTGCGGATGCAAAGCGGAAAGGCGCGAATTTCAGTTGCCACCTCAGCCCAACATTTTGGTGACTGCTTTTCACACCCCTTCTTCTTCAAGCTCCTATGTCCTAAAAATTAACATTTATGTTTACAGCCTTTTGACGTGAAAGCACTATTTTCGGATTTTCTGTTTTCGCGTGGTGCATATACATCGAACCAGTTACAAAAACAATAGCATACCGTCACACATACTCGTCTCAACAATAGATTAATACGATTATTGAAAAGTTCCACGATAGTTCTTACGATGGTCGGTCGGGACTCCGACCGGTGTTCTGGCTTGGAAAACTATAAATAACAGTGGTTCCAATCAACTGATGTCTACGGTAGCAGAGTAAAAGGTTACAATTATGACTATATCATGGGATAAAATTTCCAACCTCTGACATCGCTGTCTTGTTCAGCAGAACCGGCGATCCAGTTCCGATGCAAAACGCAGAGAAAATCTTGTCAACATTGAGAAATTATTTTCAGAATATATAAATCATTTATATGGACATTAACATTTTACATTATGCAATTTTATTAATTAACAATGTCAGTGTAGACTTTGGTCGAATCACAATCACTGATTCGGGGTTTTTCCTTTCAGGTAAAGAATAAGAAACAAATAAGTGGTATTTTTGACAATTTTAAGCCAAAACACTGATTAAGCATGTTTCCACACTGGATTAAAATAGTTGGATTAAAAATTGTGTTATTTTGGTATTTCGAAATTAAATGCCCAATTTACTGCTTCTATAAGCCAAACTTTTCTTAATGAACGTTGAATATTTTTAAGTTTCTCATTCTTTGGTTTATTACGCCGACTGTGGAAAATTCACAAGTATCACAATCCGCTTTGCACATTTAATTTTTTGTGGAAAAAGAAATAATATCAGAGTTTCGACAAACTGATAACTGCTCTGTTGAGCTCAAGTGTGATATGAATGCGGTAAATGTAAATTTATCTAAATATAATTAAAATAAATTAAATGATTCATTGATATATATATGGCTGTAAAACGTGAATTACTACCAAAAGCGTTAACTTAACATTCTGCTTCGGATTTACTGAAGCGGCGCGTTGAGATTTGGCTTGATATTAGCAATATGTGCCATAAAATTAGCAAAAATCAATATTATGGTCTTAAGCAATAAAAAATCAGCATAATAAATAAATAATTTTAGTCTTAAATATGCACTGATTTTAATTTTAATTTTTTTTATGTTTTGATTTTAATTTTGTTTAAAAATGTTTTTGGAATTTAGTATTTCTTATATGAGATCAATAATCAGCCAATTTTAGCATTAATATGTCCCGAAATTAGCACAACCAACTACTAAATAAATATTGTGCTATTTATTATGTTGTATGCGTCGTTTACCTTAGAATTTAATCTATTGTAACCAAGACCAGCCGCGCTGGAACGTTCTCAAATGTGGAAGGGGCAATCCAAAATTGTGAAGGACTACGTATAGGTGTACCCTTTGAACAGAGAGTCCGGAATCCGGAGCCTTGGCGTAGGATCCCACGCTAGTGACCAATTCCATACACTTCAGATGGTACATATTGGTTCAAATGGTACAAATTGGTCCAGATACATTTGTGCGATATTGCGAAAACTGAGTGCGTTTTGGTACAGTCTGTCAAATTCCATTAATGTATAGGTGGTCTCGCCACATTTTAGGATAAAGAGCATTCACATGGCGTCCTTTCCGGTACGTCTCGAACGGATTTGCGTTCAAATTGCATCCGGCCGGATTCGATACAACCAAATTCTACGCTTACCGTATGCAGTTTTTTCATATCATGTTATCCGGTTCGGAACCGATAAAATAATCCATGCTGTATCGGATCCGATCGGCTCGCATACAACGTGATACTGTTTTAATTGTACTATATCTAAATATTGTGCGTTAATAAAACTTGAATCCGTACAAAACACAATATCACGTACAAACAATATTAAATACACTATTATCAAAAGCACACCATTATTGAAGAATGCAAGTCTAAGCTGTATTAACGACACAATATTCAATTATTACTACAATTAATATAGTGTTCACGTTGTATGCGAGCCGATCGGAACCGATAAAATAATCCATGCTGTATCGGATCCGATCGGCTCGCATACAACGTGAACACTCTATTAATTGTACTATATCTAAATATTGTGCGTTAATAAAACTTGAATCCTACATTCCCAATCGGTGGTGTGTTTTTGATATTAGTGTATTTAATATTGTTTGTACGTGACGTTGGGCAAAAAGTATTTTAGCTGCTATTTTAATGTAAATATAAGCTTGGAAGAGTTTGCTGCATCTGCACTATCTTTTGCAACAACAAGTCTACAACGTTAGCTTTCGCGGTTCAAAATGGAATTTCCTGCTGATCTCGGTAATCTAGTAAATGGCGTCAATCCATATACCCGTATTCCTGGAGACATTCTAACTGATCGATTGTTAGTGATTTTACGTTTGTTCGATGCTTTTATTTGAAACCTAACTATATACGTTACACGAAGGGTTCATGATAAATTTTATAGAAGAGCATGACAATACTCGCCATATCCATGCAAGCGCGTAGAGCATATTGCAATCTATATTTTAGGCCTCACATTCCTGGGGGCGCACTGCCAAGTTTTGAGGAGTGTTCATGGTATCATAGGTGAAAATTTGTCTAGAAACCCCAGTTTTGTTGCTTATTATACCCCTTCAATACCTGACGTGGGTCGTCGAGACAAAGCTTTATTTCTTAAAACGATACACCAAAACTGAAAGAGTCGGTGCAAATATTTATTCATGATACCAAGTCGTGGGGAGATCCAAAAGTGGAGATGAGGGGCAAGGTACAAATGGATGATGTTATCATTTATGTATTTGTATGATCATTGTGAAGACTGTCATACCCTTCTGCAGAACTTACCATGAATTCTTGGTTATATTTATACTTGAATTTTATATTTCGTCAATTGTGTAGCACCGGGTCAATACATTGACTCAGCCATTTCTCTATGCATGCTACCCTTACCGCGTAGCACCAAGAATTCATAATAATTTATTGAGAAGAGTAGGATACTTTTCGAAATCTTGATGTAAACGCGGCCCGCATGACGCGATCTATTTCGAGCTTACCTTACACTTGTTTTAAGTGATCGTAACACCTCTACTTTTTTAGAGGTGTGGACATGTTTCGTGTCATGGACAAAATTTATTCCGAGCCCCCGAGATTTTGGGAAATGGTGTCGTTTTAAAATATAAAATTATACCTCGACCAACACAAAATGTTGGAGTGTGACCCTCAGAGCATGAAGGGAGTTAAGGTCGAAATAAATCACGCCATGCGGGCGCGTTAATCCATGATTTCGAAGAGTATCATACTCTTCTAAAGCAATTGTTGTATTCAGTATGAATGCACTATAATTTGTTTTGTCGACTAAACTTATGATATTATATTGTACCGATATATAGGCAGATGTAACAGGAAAGGTTTTACTCCCCTTTCTGCCGTTACGTTATTCATTTCTTTATGTGAATTATCTACCGTATTATAAACATGTGTGGCAATGTTCTTCGAACGCTGGTAAGCATGCTGTGCGGACGACGCTTAACAGATTCTCATTCTCGAGTCGTATGAACACGTTTCAGAAGCAGAAGACTGCAGTAAATGTAAAGTCTCGTATGTACCTTGGGAACCGAATAAATTTGTATTCGTAAAGGCCATGAGCATTTGACTTCTACAAATAAGTACTGTTGGCAAAATTTATTTTTGAATTGTATGTTTCTTTGGAGCCTGCTTTTATTCAGCAAGGCTTTTGTTTCGTATTGACGCTTTATTAATGTTGAGTTCTGACCAATTTTCAGGCGAATACTTTCTGGTTTTTAAATGTCCCAGTGAAAAACCTAAGCTATGTACTAGGAAGTTGGAACTTATATTTGCTATTTGAACAAGTGAGCCAGCAAGAGCAAATTACTTTTTGTGATTTTTGTTATTGGGTGAATTCTCAAATTTATATTGGTATATCGGTTTGAATATATCGTAGCTTTGACTGAATTTAGTATCTCTGCCATAGTGGTTTTAGATGCTGCGCTAAGGCCGTTGGGTTTAGTGCCATTGCTTTTAATGTGTGAGTAAACTTAACGTGACTCCGCCAACCATCCTATTCTGTTATTACCGATATCGAATCGCAAACAAATGTTACGGATAACAGGCTTAATTTCATTCGGTTTCTCGCTAACCGAAAATTGGCGAAATCAAATTCAACTGCCAGAAATTAGATCTTGTGCATGAACAGAATTTTGGCGATTTTACTTTGCAGAAATTCTGTTCCCTAATGTATTACCATTTAAATTTTGATTATACAGTGTTCGCGAACAAATTTATTGCAAAAGTGACGTCACAATCAAATCGACAAATTTTCGTTCTAAAACATTTGAGTAATTTTACTTCAATTTTCGCTAACACAAAATGTTCAGATTTTAATCGCGAGCGCTGAGTTCGCGAACAATTTTACGCCGAATTTCAATTGATCAAAAAGCGTTTCGTAACAAATTTTAACCCAAAATAAAAGTAGGATGGTTGCCTGGGTCATTTTAATTTACTTGCGCATAATTATCCACTAGCCAGATCAAACGACGACTAACATTTAAATCAAACGAAATGGATAAGTAGGAAATTCAATTAATAAATATCAATTTAATCATAGCTGAACTTTGAGCAAATTGCATTATTTTTTGCAAACTTCCAGAAGATAGCAGTAACATTTGGCCGTTTTGATTCGGAAAATGTGTAGCCCCGTCTTCCATAGCTATACATATATATTGGGATGAATCCAGCAGTATCCGTTAATCAAATAATCGGCATAAATTGTAAAACCGTGACGATCAATTCCAAAACCATATATTATGGCAACGAAATATATGCAAACCTTTGCCGAAAATATTGCTTTTAGTGATCTATGCCCCACAAGCAATGTTGCACGCGATCAAGAAAATATCGACTATGTAATATGGAGCTTATATGTAAACTCACTATCAAAATTTATACGAAACAAAGCCCGTCATTCTCAAGCCATAACAACAGCCATATCTACAGGATTTTGACACAAAATTAATAGTTTTTGCTCGCTTATCCAGTTGCTAAAAAGGTTATCGGATAGATGTCGGGTCTGCAGCTGCAGTAGCGCGGGGCCTGTACTGTGAAATCTTTTTGTAACGTTACTTTACCGATCGCCATGTTATAGGTGGAAAGAGCAATATTGGACGTGATTTTGATTTAAAGGTGGATTTTGTTTTATCCAGTTCTTAGAAAGAGACACATACAGAGTAATGTTTCTGCAGCCATATGCCGATTATTAACTGCAATCATTGGTAACAAAATTGCATATACCCGCCTATCGGTACCGGAGTCATAGTCCTTGTTCTAACAAAACATTGGTTTAGCAGGCTAACCTAGCAACAGGATAACCGGTAGCCTAGCAACAGGATAATATATCTTTAGCACGAAACTTCGCATTGTTGGTTTCTTTTTTAACTTGCTTTATGGCGTGTTTTTCTCGAAGTGTTATAAGTCACAATATGGTAATAATTATTAGTGAGGGTACACCATGAGTACAACTTGGAACTACATTTGGATATTTCCATCTTTGAGTTCAGGAACTAGAGGAGTCATAACTACTTTTGCCGAATTAATGTTTGGTATTACCTAGGGTAATCCCAACGATAATAACTCTATGTAGCTTGATCTACTGCAAGCCAATCTTTTGTTTCCTTTTGTAATCTCGTTTTTTCCACCAATTACTGATAACACAGATTATTGGGCAGCTTCCGAGTCCGAATGTAACTTTTGTTTCTTATAGCATCCAGCAACATCCATACATTACAAAATTCATTGACGACCTTGGGAAGATGTCTGCTGCAGTAAGTTTAGTATTGCGTTAAATGCCGCTATAAAAAGGAATATTTTCCTTTGGGGCCTTAGCTCGGTAGCTTAAGCTTATATGAAAACCTAAGCTTTTGGTTTTTAGCACAATACGAACTTGCAGCCTCTTTTATGTTTTTCATAATAACTTTATTCGGGATGTGTCTGGACGAAATACAATATGGTTTTCGGTTGTTAGAGTACGTTGCCACGCCAGTTTTGCAGGGATTTTATTTGTGCAAAAATTATGTTCAAACTGCACAAATTTTTAGGTTCTGTACGAAAAATTGTGAATTTTTTACGATAGTTAGTTAGTTAGCGATAGTTAGCATTAAAAAGTCGGTCATTTTTCTATGCAATTGGTCTTTTAAGTAAATTCAATTTAATTCTAACGAAAATTTTCCTAATATTAGAAAGAGTAAAATTGGGGTTAACAATGATAACGTTCAGTACCGAAAAATATCTTGTACGTATCTAAATTGTTTTATAGAGCTAAGTGCAATATTTCCACCGATCGTAACAAGACGGGTTAAGGCAATTTAGTAGAGCAGTATAGCAGCAATATAATAATAGCAATATAGTAAAGCAATAAACTAAGAAAAGTTTCTGATATGTGCAAACCGTTTTAGCTGTCGACGGTTTTTTATAGGATTCTTTAAGGATCTCACCAAGGATATGTTTTGTTCTATTAGGAGACTTATAGTTTATATCGAGTTTTATTCCAGGAATGTTTAATTATTATGAATTATGCAAGGTAGTAGGGATATCGGTGAACGGTTCGCTTCGTATATATGAATATCCAAATTTTGTGAATCATCTTTGGAATTTGTTTACATTTTTAACTATTATATTTGGCGGAACTATAGAAAGAGTTACAGTATGCACAAAGTTCTCAAGTTAGAGCTGGGAGAGGGGCAAGAAATTCTGTACGGCTTCTCCGTTGTCCACTGTTCCACCGCGCGGCCCGACCCGCCTCGCTCTACTATACTTATTACTAATTAACTCCAAAAGCACTACAAACACTTGTAACCAGAACTGAGATAAGTGTACATGTAATTGTAGCGTTTTCTTGAGCGTAGTAGCTAATTTGCAGGCCAAATTGAGCATGACTACAAGAGAATAATACGAATGGTGTAAGCAAACAACACGAAATTTCTAATATAGACATTTCGAGCTGCTCCCCGGCCAGTTTTTTATAGTTGCAGGCGTTTTGGAAATAGCTACAGTACGATCATGCAAATTTTTGAAAATTTTAAATGGTTTTTTTGCTTTGAGCCTGAGTTAATATCTTCTTTCATACATCGAAATATCTCAACTTTGGCGGGAACATGCTAAGCTGAGCCTTTAGATTATATCCGCCGCAACTGCTGTTATTTGTTACATCGCCGATGTCAAAAAACTTTAGAAATAAGACGAACATGGTTTATAAACTTCCAGACAATTACAAATGTTTGCACTTTACGCTCCATGAACGACGTCCGAATGGTTTTGGTGCTTAATCTTGCTCTTCATTGAGTTTATGTTGCTATAAATGAACTCCTGCAAATCGCAGCCGTTTCACTCGTGCTTAGCCTGCGGCGAAATTCGGTCGGGCCCCACGGATAGACCCCCTCCTTCCACGTCTGTCCTAACCTACCTCCCACCACGACATTATGTCAGGTTAAACTAGAATATTACGTCTGATATTTCAATAATTTTCTCAGCAGAATTAATTCCTTCTGATTTTTCTTAGAATAGTCGACTGTTATAGTCGTTAGTACAGCCGGCTAGACCACCAAATATCGAAATAGATACATGACATCGTATATCCAGCTTCTTATAGTTTGACATTGTAATACTTAAAGTCAACCGAGAGTGTTGATTTAAACAACGGTCATGTTACCCAGGGCAAACGACCCTTTCAGGCATAGGTGGCTATAGGAGATGCAGGGGATTATTTATCCTTCTGAAGATCGCACTCCTAGTGCATATTTTTAACTCACCGCCTTCGTTCCCGCCACCCCTCATGAAGCGGTTTACCATACTCGCCTAAGGCACGCAGAAATCATAACGAAAATTGACGAAAAATGGCGACAATTTGCAGAAACTTTTGAAAAAATCGGGAAATGTTTACCAAAACAGAGGAAAATCGGTAAAAATGACAAAATTGAGGAAAATTTTACCAAAATTGAAGAAAAATTTTTGTTTCAAAAAATTTCAGAAATTTACGCCACCGGACTTTTACGTCTTCTTCGCGAATTTCCCCAATACTACCATGCAGATATTTTACAGTAGATATTTGGTAATTCCTATGGACTGGATTGCTATACGTGCAAAATTACGGTAGAAATTATTATTTGTTATGCCTGCTCAAAACATTTCTATAAGAGTTCAAGTTACCCACCGGAGATTTCGCCAGCCGGCCACAATTTCCCATGCAGTATAAACGTTTTTTTAAGGTCAGAATTAGCTTTTAACATTTCAGCATTATAATAAAATTTGAAACACAATGATACGAAGAAAACTGTAATAGCAAATGCGGATAATAATACAGAAGCGTGGAAACATAACACAGAATTGCATTATGTTTTAAGCAAAGTATACATATTATTGACGCCCCAGTGGACCATGGTCCGGCTACAATAACCTACTGATTTCACTATGTTAGCTCAAAAAATATATGTATCCAATTGGTGGGGTATAGGGGTATTAAGAACTTTTAACACTATTGTATAAAAGTAAGTGATAAAATGAAAATCAACCCATACAAAAAATAAATATGAATATTATGTTAGTTGATACGTGAAGAAAAGTTTTATTTACAGGCACAAAATTTGAAGAAACCTGTAACATCGTTTGAGAGAATGACTGAAGGTGACAATGTCTTATATATACTATGGCAGAACAATGCGATAAACGGGTAGGAAGATCAATTAATTGATTGTGTAATGATAACAATGTTTTAGCTGGTAACTGTACGACCGTCAGGTTACAAACCACATTATGAGAGCATAGATGCAGTAATTTCAGTGACATACCATAAATGTTTGAAATTCTGAGTATTGCCTGCAATAAAGTAATACATTATTTATTGGAGCTATGTAATATTTCAATTTTATTTTTGCAGAAAAGTTTCAATTATAAAACTTGATCTTTTTACAAAATCATAAACAAGTAAAAACAAGTTTTATGTCTCCAAAATTACAACGGGTTTGCGAGCGAGCGGAACGAGAATTTTCAATTTTGGCTTTGGAGGGGGGTTGAAGAGGTCCTATCTGTGTGTGTGTCTGTCGCACCTGGATCTCGATAACGGCTGGGCGGATTTTGATGCAAGATAGCTCATTCGAACCGCAATGGTCGATTTAGGTGTAGTGATGGAGCCCGATTTTTGAATTATTTCCCGTGGGAAAAGTTATGGGGCATAATGACATCATTTTGACCCATTTTTTGGGCAATCCCTCCAGTTTTTGCGACTTTTCTCAATAAGTAAACGAGATATCCGCAAACTAATAGGCCTATTCCATGTAGCTTTACCAGCGCTTTCCAATTATATATAACAAGTTTTTCAACTACTTCCCAATCTGGAGTCTATAAGCTAAAAGTTGGGCCAAATTTCATATTTGGTGAAAAGTCGTGGGAAATGAACATAAATGTGTGTTTTTTGTTGCTTTTAGTGTCTTATATGGGGTTTTCAGGGCCAACAAGCTCATTGCGAGTGTCAAAAATAATGTGTGGAAAATCCTTTTCACACTTGTGCTTCATACTTGGTATGAAAAATGAGATTTTTCTCAAGGGTCGGTTTGAATTCTTTAACGTTCGTTTCGCGGTCAATTTAGGGTTTTATTGAATTATCAAATTGTTAGTTCATTGTTTTCGTACTCGTTGTATGATGTTTTGTCTACTGCATACGTTGGCTATCAAAAGAGGCGGACTCATCACTCACCGTTTATATAATGCTGCACCTGCGTACCGTGTGTAGGCTTTGTTTGTGTGTGCTTTCTACAACAGACTTCGGGGGATTGTTCTCACCACTCGAATTCTGGCTCGCAAGCGAGCTTCACTAGTAGTTTTACATTTAATTCGAGCCACTTAACATCTTCTGGGCGGCATGACACATCCGCGTAAAGACTACAGCGGAATTACCCACTAGAAACACTTATGTCATCTACTACGGTCAAAACGAATATCACAATCACTTGGCTTTATTTAAAAGCAGGCCCAATAAGGGTAGTGAACATTTCCGTCAACCGCAAACACATGCTCCAATAACTGTCAAATTCTACCAATGGCTCTGTGGTAAAGAGCTCTGCTGAACTTGGCAATTACACTTTTAGAGATCAATTTCCGGGGCAAAGTTCTGTTTCCCATTATTTGTGGTCAGATAAATTTTGGACATGTGCCGTAAACAATTTTCAGTCAGTAAGCTGATTTCAGCTGTCGGGTCAATCTTAAACTATTGCGATGTAATCACATTGAGGCAGTGCAGTGCTGCGCAGCGTATGCTGAAGCAATCTGATGTAATCAGGTGAAAACAAAGTCACAGCCTTACGACTGCGATAATAAATTTATATTAGAAATTGTCATCACAATCTGCACAAACTTTAGATAACAAACTATCAATCTGAATATTACTGCGCCATAAAGTAGTAACTACCGCATTTACTGGGATGCAATATAAATCAAGTTTCTTAACTCTGCAGCCAGTTCTAATCGTTATATTGCTGGGCCCAGATGACCTTACAAAGACGATTTTCAACTTTAGATGGGCAATAATATATATGTACGGCTAGAAAAATCAACTGCTTTTAGCATGTGTGTCGGCATGTCCTCACTTGGTCTTCTAGCAAAACTTATATTAAGCTGAGGTTCGAAGTGTACATTAGAGCTTGAGGTTAATAACATAACTGCACAGTACGTTTTTCACTTAGTGAAGACTGAACTATATAGTTTTAGAAACTCGTACATGCATGACCTTAGCCACAGATGTGATCAAATCAAGTGCTTTTTAACATCTGGTATGACCAAGAGTTAAGCCCACGGTTAATATGTAAGTATATTTAAGCTATATGTTAAGGTCGTCACAGGCGAAGTCTACTAATTTCTAATAGATATAGCTGCAAAGCGCACCGCACACAGTCACTGAGGCATTAAGAATTTTGATGCAGCAAGGGCCCCATGGAACTTTTGTGCTAAGGGACCCGGTAAACAATTTTACACTGGAGAGTAAAAAACGTCTGTAGCAAGCACGTCTGTACAATTCGAAAACCCTAAGGCCTCCAACCGTGGGCGCACAATGCGTCATGTATGCAAAATTGCTTGAGCTGTGCAACTGTAAATCGAGAGATTTATAAATTTTTCTAGCCTGGTTACAAAAACCGGCTGTCGTAAGTATATAATAATAGAAAAATTTGGAATTCAGACTTTTCACTGTTTTAGATCTCAGGTTATGCTACAGAAATTCAGGCAATCTATAAACTAATAATTTCACTACTGCGCTAGCTTGTAAGGTAACATGTGTTTTTGTCAAGCGAAGCTACTGCCGTAACCTAAAAGTACTTGTTTCAACTACAGGGAACGTGACGGCTTTGTCGCTATTGCGTTCGCGAAACTAGGAACCAAAGAACTGTATCTGTACAACGGGGCACAGAAGCCGATCGCTTCAAAGCCTTTGTGTCTTTTGGATTTTTATGTTCACTACGACTACCAACGTCAAGGCTATGGAAGGCAACTTTTTGACTATGTCATGCAGGTATGTTTTATATTGCAGATATAAAATAGATCATCCACTTTAAAACCGAAGTACGGTATAAAAATTTTACAGAAATTTTATTGGTACTACGCAGAACACATAAGTCTAAAAATTTATTCGTTCTGCGAAATTCGACGCTATAATTTATACGTTTTGGCCGTATAATACAATAATTACCCAATTATTTGAAAATTTGAGCGAGTAAATACATTGCACGTAACCAGTTAATTTCCAGGTGCAGCCAAGACCTAGCAGCTTTGATTTTTCATGTACTATTTTTATCCCAATTTCGGTTTTAAAGTGGACCAACCATTTATGTGCAAGTTACTGCCAAAAGTGAATACGACGATTGATTGATTTTAAAATAACGCTAAGTCAACTTTCGAGATACTACCGTGCCACTTATTAATAGCCCCTTTGATTGATTGAAAAAATATGTTAATGAACAACTTTAGTTGAGCTGACTGTAGTTTCACAATTCATTATCATGCCATATATAAATTTCGTTAGAATTAACTAATTACCGTTATTAAATTGATATTGGATGCAATAGATGGATGTTAAGACATTTTACTACAAACAATTTAAGTTAAAATTTGTAGTAAATGAAATAAAAGATTTGATTCAGTTGATTTCCTCAGAATGTTGATATCTAACCAAATCAACTGTAATCTATATCGGTTGATTGGAGAAATATTTTACTGAACAACTTGAGTTGAGTTGATTGTAGTTCTACTTCTTCGATACTCACAAAACCGACACGAATTCAAAAATTTCTGATTTTTACCATTTGAAGTCAGCCAACATTATAAGTTATAACTCTTCCCAAAGGCACGTTTCGAAAAATATTAACAATCGTGCAGAATCCTCCCATCGACTAGAACGTCGCTGTTACGTATTTTTGTTAGAGTAGCCATTTTCGAACTGTGAGCCGATCTTTAAATATACAGCAAAAAGAGTAATTTTCAAAATTTCAGTAAAGTAAGTTTTTGCTTGTTGCGGATGAAAGATGTCATTATATGGTTATTTAACCTCTTGCAGACTTTGATTTGGTTGTTTTTAACTCTATATTAGGTATGCCGTTAATCCTGTGGGACGGCGCCGGAGTAAAATTTGATAAATTTATTAAACTAAATAGTTAAAATTTTTGCCATTTTTTCAATGTAGATGCACGTAGGTCATAAGAGAGTGTCTATAGGTTTTGGGGTTGTTCAGTACAATAAAAACTGTATTTGCGGGGTAAGAATCAAATTAGGCAAGTGTTCGGGCCCTATAACGTAAAAATTGCTATTCTACTTATTGTTATTCTTATAGTCCGTGAATATATTATAAATGTTTTCATATTTTTCGACAATGTGGAAAGAAATAAGGGGCCTACTGTTTGATATGCGATTAAAATGACCTTAGCTTTGCCACTAAAGTATTGCGGGCATAATATTGGTATGGCCCAAGTATCTCTGCAGGGCAGTACGTTATAGTGTTAAGAAAAAGGACAGTTTAGAGCGGGGGTTTGAGGGCGGCAGCCCAGCGACTTTGGCTTAGGCTTAGGATATGTCTTATATAAGTATCTAAGTTTAGTTTAAGGTAAAGAGATAGGCTTAGTATATCGAAAACGGCTTCTCCAGCATTTTATTTACTCTGATTAATGTTACTTTAGCCTTTGCTATCGTGCAACTCTAAAGGGGCTAAGAAAATGTAATTTCGAACGTCGACATAGTTACTAATCACAGGGTGGTCACATTCACTTCTTTTTCATTTACTTTGTAGTTCATCAGTATTACATATCTTCTGCCTAACATTAATGAATCACAGAATTTTATTACTAAAAGGCTTTAAGAGGTGAGCCGAGCCTGGCTTTGTCATCGGAAGAATTTAGCATATCTGTATAAGCAGTTCATGGAGAGCCGAGTCGAGCCTATTTGCATCGACAGCTGATCCAAACCGACCCAGACATGGTTCAAAATTTAACCGTCTGAGTTTGAAAAGTTCGAAGTTCCTCAATTTTACATGTATCGTCGAAATATGGCTCAAATCCAATTACTCAGTACCAAGATACAACCGAAAGCAGAAAACCAATTGTTATTTTTGGCTTAAACAAGCCCTTGGGCCTTTCTTTCTTTACGGTGAAGCTATTAGAGATATATTATTACAGCTAATATAAGATGTAGATTCATACCCACTGTGAATATTTGAGCCAAACGATTTACCAGGTGACATGGTACAGATGAAAAGGCAATATTTGTCCTAATTTTGGTTAGAAACTCAGAATCGTTTAATAACTGCTCGCCAACCGGCAGCGAGCCACACAAATGTGTACATCCGTGTGTGGAGGCCGCTGGTCACATCCAATAAAAAATTTATCAACGTCTGCCTGCTTTTTCCCTGTTATAGGCGTTTAAATGATTATTTTACTAATATATTTGTTAAATATAAGTAACCGAAAGTCGCTATGTAATTTATATCTATAAGATACTTAATCTTCATGAACCTTAAAAGGTTGTAATATACCATTTTAATTGTGCAAATGGGGCGCATTTGGGCAATTGCTACAATTCTTCATAATACATATGGTCATAACTATCATTCGAACACATTATTTTCGCATATGAGCATAGCAATTATTTCTGTTGTTTTCAAAAACCAACACAATAGAAATCCATGTTTAAATACTTTTTAGTGCATTTGCTTTAAGCCTCAACGGTGTTGTGCAAAAAGTGCATAACTATGGTGCACTACAGCTAAAAGATATGGTAATTTGTGCTTTGCGACATAACCAATTGATATTATTTTGAAATTCTTGGCTTCGAGAGTATATATTTATTGTCCCCGTTGTCATTATACACAAAACATTATTAAAACTTGCCTATGATGTCCTAATGTTAATAAAAGTTTACCGTTATAGCCGTTCTGTTTTATTAGCTGCGCTCCTTGCACCATTTTGGTTCAGCTGATATAATCACTTAAAATCAGTGATTGAAATTGTTTAGACGGAATCAATGAAACCAGAAGCGATCGCCTATGACCGACCATCAGAATCGTTGGAACGTTTCCTCGAAAAGCACTACGGACTTTATAACGGAATTGTTCAGCCAAATAATTTCACCGTATTTCCACAGTTTTTTGGACAAGGTAATGCGGCGTTCACGTTATAATGTTAACAACGTTTGGAATCAATGCGCACATCACAGTGTCAGGCGCACTGTCGACAACAGGGTGTCTTAGACACTTCCATGTTTTTATCACTTTTTTTCAAAAGTAGCTAGCTATGGGTATTGCCACTTCTCAACAGTGTCAAGCACAGTGTGTTTCAGCTTTATTGGCAGTGTACGGCATTATTTCACCAACGTTTATATGAACTAGGATACAAATATAGAGAATTAAAAAATACATAGCATAGTTAGACTAATAAAAAGCATTAGCTACAGACGGTGTCCGTTACAGTTAATTCGCGCCAAATTGGTAGCTAAAGGTGTCTACGACACTGTAAAGAAAAAATGTAGTAGCTAGAGGTTTGTCAAACAACCTGAAAAATCGATTTACAGTTTTGGGGTCACCTTGACTGTCTATACGGTAGGGCCGCGACGAGAGGAGGAAAAACGGTCCAAACAGCGAAGACATTATAACGTGAACGCCGCACGCAATATTTATTATTTAATCGTTGCGACTTTGTTAAAAACTGTTAAAGATAAATTATATTTTTACATGGCAAGCAAAGGTGAAAGGGATAGCTATTTTTTAAACGCTTAAGACATAAAAATATATCGTGGATACATGCTAACTTAGGGTCTGTATATCTAGATATGCCTAACTCATCTAACTGTCATTTGGCATTTCTTTTTGGCCAGGTATTTTACCATTAAGGGATTACCCACTGTCTAACACATACATTAATATTTTTTGTATCGCTTGCGTCAATCTAAAAGCTAGGTCGTTAAGGAAAGTTTGTTTAGACTTACAGCTACGAATGGGTATTTTAAACAATAGCCAGACATATGTAGAGATAATACCTTCTTCTACTCAGATGATGAGCACATAACGCATGTGTTTCACATGCTTTACAAACCTATCCAAAACTGTATTTGAGCTCTTGCTTTGCCAAACTTTATATCTTTCCAAAACGTATTAGAGATAATATTACATTTGTCGTATCATTTGGTCTTAAGGGTTTCGAATCGTATCTCAACGCTACTTCATTGTAAATGTGAAGATGTGAGAGTAACAACAAATATACTAAAAATGGTATTTCTATTAATTTATAAATAGTGCTAATACGGGCCAAATGCTAGAAATCAGGTGTGGATTGTGCACCTGGAATTGACTTTCAACAAAGTGTCGCATTTAACGCTCATTTATAATATTAATGTAATGATAGAATCCAAAGTGGCATATGTAACCTAAGTTAGAACCTGGACAAGAAATTCTGTTCCGTTCCGCTCCATCACACACGTTAATAATGAATTGCAAAAGCACTACAAACTCTGATAACCAGGACGGACACAACTGAACATATTATCATTGTCGCGTTTTCTCGAATGTAGTAGGTGATTTTTACGCTAGACTCGATCATAACGATTAAATCTTGATTGAGGCAGGTAAAAACACGAAAACATCAAAAGACATATTTTGAATGTAGTAGGTGATTTTCACGCTAGACTATATCATAACGATTAAATCTTGATTGATGTAAGCAAAAAACACGAAAACATTAAAAGACATATTTTGAATGTAGTAGGTGATTTTTACGCTAGACTCGATCATAACGATTAAATCTTGATTGAGGCAGGTAAAAAATACGAAAACATCAAAAGACATATTTTGAATGTAGTAGGTGATTTTCACGCTAGACTCGATCATAACGATTAAATCTTGATTGAGGTAAGCAAAAAACACGAAAACATCAAAAGACATATTTTGAATGTAGTAGGTGATTTTCACGCTAGACTCTATCATAACGATTAAATCTTGATTGAGGTAAGCAAAAAACACAATAACATCAAAAGACATATTTTGAATGTAGTAGGTGATTTTCACGCTAGACTCTATCATAACGATTAAATCTTGATTGAGGTAAGCAAAAAACACGAAAACATCAAAAGACATATTTTGAATGCAGTAGTTGATTTTCACGCTAGACTCTATCATAACGATTAAATCTTGATTGAGGTAAGCAAAAAACACGATAACATCAAAAGACATATTTTGAATGTAGTAGGTGATTTTCACGCTAGACTATATCATAACGATTAAATCTTGATTGAGTTAAGCAAACAACACGAAAACATCAAAAGACATATTTTGAATTACACCCGACCAGTTTTTAATACTTTGAAGCGTTTTAGAAAATGCTATAGTCTATGGTCATAGAAAATTTTGAAAAGGAATCACTGGATTTTTTTGTTTGCAGCTTGAGTTAATATTGGCATTTATACATTGAAATGTCTTACGTCCGACCTGAGCATGACAAGCTGGGACTTGGATATACTCCCCAAATGCTATTGTTTGGTACTTCCCCTCTGTAAAAACGTTTATGAATTAAATTGAACAGTTGATATGTAAACGTCCAGGGAGCTAAAATGATTGAGTGCCATTTTCAATGAACGATATCCATGGCTTCAATGGTTTTTGAAGGTAGTATTACTCTTCGTAAATTTTACGTCGCTAAAAATGAACTCCTGGTATTCGCACGCATTACCCGAGTAATATTCAATATTCAAAGGTGCCCAGCTTCATCGCGTCTACAATCCGCGGTGCACCAAACTTTCCCTGCCCCTCTCCCAGATCTGAAGTGAACGATAAGAGGTATCTAGACCATTTATTGCATTATATTGCTGGAATTCTGCTTAAATATACGTCTATAATTCTGCGTGGTACAAATGTTTGAATACACTGTATAAGTCATGCTACAACTATTACCACAAATGTTTGAATACACTGTAAAAGTCATGCAACAAGTATTATCACAAATGCTTAAATACACTAAGTCATGCTACAACAATTATCTCCTTACATATTATGCTAGCTTCAAGCAACCATACATAAATAGAATTCAGTCACAGTTATATTCTCTAGGTACATAAATAGGTAAGTATAAATATAACCGAGGCCGTCAATGTTTGATAATATAATTTTGATTATTATCATCATTATGTTTATTGCAATATTGTCTAGATATTACTGGAATGCCAAAACAAAGATCTGATGAGATAAGCGAACCTGCTAATGTTGCGATGTCGTTTCCGTGAGTTTCAATAATTGTTTAAACATGTTACAAACTCTGGAAACGAAGACGAGTAGTCTTTTTCGTTCATATTGTGAATGATTAAACATATATTTGAAACGAAACAAATTCGCTGATTCTGGAAGTATGTAAACAGTATGTTTATGCAAATGTTAAAAAATTTTCGCGCAAGTCATGAACATTTAGGCTTTGTATGTTATATTATTAGCAAAAAGAACGGCTTAGTGAAGAGGATTTGTGCGTGGAAGCTCCCGACATAGGCTTAGATATAATACTAGGAACTATCCTCATTTACCCAATTTTGCCTTAAAATTTTTGTAACTTTTTTACCTTATTGCCCAAATTTTCCGAGTATATTTGTTGTGAGCGAAGAGGGGGTTCTGAGCTTCAGGAGGGGATAGATAAATTGAGGGCCGGATGCATAAAGCTATAGTTCCCAACCCCATACGAACACCTCCAACTTTATTGCTATAAAGTCAATTCGGCCGGGACCAGACAACTGTGAATGCAATTTCACTATTATGGAAAGGCATTCAATATAAGCACACTCCACTGAAATTCATCATATGAACAAATTATATATATGTAAATCAAGTAATAAGCAGATATGTATGAAGTATAAAACGTAGAAGCGTAACGTCAGCTTTGACTGTGTTATAATATTTACAACAATGATATATAAAACAAGCCATAGTTTATTGCAAAGTCAGCCATTATAGACCTGTAAAATGTAGAGAACGTTGAAAAATCAAATATCCAAAGCTCCATCATCTATCACATTCCGCTATGAGCTAAATAGTCAGGAGCCTTTTCGTTTATGCGCGGTCCCATGGCGCTACCGTACAGCCTTATACAATTTAAGTCGTTTTTTTACTTTTCTTCAGAGACCTGTTTCTACTCAAGTTTCATTATATAGAATGAATGTGAAAAAGACGTAGGAAAAATCATGAAAAGCTTAAGTTTCACTGCAAACAACTTTTAGCTTTTATAGGTTGTATGCGCAGGAGGCAACATGTGCGACGCGCTATGTTCCTGATAAACTTTTAGCTTAAGGATGAATACTAGGCGATTTTTGTTCGTGGTTGATCTTGCCAGATGATCTTTATCTGAGCATTTAATGATCGGCCGACTATCTGTGACGGCGGTGGGTCCGTATTTTAACTCGATACATATAGATATACGTTAGATATACTTTCAAACTATTTTGATTACAAAACAAACTATAGGATAATATCACTACCAGATTCTGACGGATTACCTAGATCAATTGGCTTACACGTTCCATATTATATTATGACGAAATATTGACAGGGGCTGGTTTTAGCGATGAGTTCCTGCACCATTTGTTCAAATGAACATGCAAACCAAACTGCTAATTCATTTATTCGTGGTATCTGAGCAAGTATGAGAGACTTGAAGAGATTAATATTTCGATCTATGGGCATTTCCAAAAAATCGGCGAAGATACAGTAGGGTACAATGAAACCTTTATCATCTTCATGGTGAAAAACAGCCCGAGCCGAGCCGTTTGCTATCTGCACTAGTTCAATGCATAAATCTACGCTCTAGTTCGCTGGCTAACGCTCGTATGAGCACAATTTTGAATTTCCAACTAATAAACTGCGCTTATAAATGTTTCCATGTGCATAATGGGCATGCAAACACGCGCATCACTTAGCAAGTACAATGTTTTGCTACATCAACTTCGAAACAGCTAAAATGAGTATATATTACACCACCGTCTTGAGGGATGATGGCGAAAAATAATGATTTAACCAGCGGTCTCAGAAAATTATTCAGTGTAAAGGAAACGTTTTAGAAACAGGATGGGTCAAAATGTTTCATCAATTATGAATGCAGCTTTGTCCTTACCGGCACGGCGCTTTGAATCACCATCTTCGCGTACTTTGACCGCTAGTCCTGCTGCGCGATACAGCAGCAGTTCGCCCTCGAAACGTCGTCAATTCCACAATCGACAATACACAGTGTCTGATGGTAAGACAAATTTTATTCGTCAAACCGAAACATCTCCAGAATTTCTGATCGGTGCAGCTTCAGCACAAAATCAATCACTGCCGCCATGGGTGCGTAGTAGCACTGAAAATGATTTCCGATCTATCATAAATGGAACTGCTGCAGCGAAGCAAGCAAACGGCTATCATGAGCCGATGACGAATTCTGCCGCTGCCGAGAAGGCAGTTTTAGCAAAAAGAACAACAGTTCAGCGACAGTATTCCACAGGATCACACTACGAGAATTCAACGGTCTTTGCAATGAACGAAGCTTCACCAAATGCTGATATTCGGCACTCGCGAAGGTCTGCTCGGCGAAGTGTTTTCGATGCAAACCGTAACCGGATACAACGCAACGCATCGTCATATAGTATTTACGGAAGTGAATGTAGCGAATCGTATAATTCGGCTAGAAACCTAGAGCCAAGCGAGAGTTATCTATGCAAAGCGATTGATAACAGCAATAACACCAATCAAGCTGGTTTCTACAATGGGAACGACGCCAGTGACGATATGATTTTAATGAACGGTGCTTTGATGACAAATGGTGTCAATGGTGTCACTAACGGAATTAACGAAATCAGCATCGGAAGCGAAACCGCGAATGGTCGGAATGAAGATTTCGCATCTACTGCAAGGGTTCGACACATGAATAATTTGAATCACGTACCGCTTTGGTAGAAGAAAATGTATTCCATCGCTGATTTTTAATCGACTACGCAAAATATTTTGCACCAGCTTGTCACCTTTTTTAATTTATACCAGATTTTTTACGCTTGAGTTTGTATTACGGTTTTTTATGTTCCCTGCATTCAAAAATGCTGATGCCTCAGAAGTTATCAATGTGAATTGCTCAATTTTTTTATCGCTGCCAGATTATGAATGAATATGATTTCACACCATAGTGCTACAATAAAAAAATTTGCAAACACTACGCTACAAATTAAAACTGCTTTAAATGATGCCAGTAGCTTGCATCTCAAACAAACAAAAACAAATTTATTACAAAAATATTACGTATATATACATAGAAAATAAGGTTTAAATATTTCCACACAGCAAAAAGTACACATTTATATACACCAGTGATGCTCCCAGAGCTAAGTAAATTAAGGCATCCGGACCCCTTCCAGTACAAAATCCTGGGTAGGCTCCAAATCAAATAGAATACGCTATTCTTACGTACTCACAAGAGAGAATAATAGTAAGACACACACAAGGAATAAAAAACACCATTATATCGAATTTGTGGATTTCGATAATTCTTCAAAACGCTGTTTAGATTAACCTTACTTAGCATCTTCAAAATGTTGTGTGTGTAGTTTCTGGTATAAAACATATTTATGTCTACCATTTTTGTAAATTGTATTTTTTCTTAACATTCATGTTAGTTTATATCAATTACATACTACGAAAAATCTTCTCAACTCATAGTCAAACTGCACAATAATTTATAAGAAAGTTTGCTTGCTAGCATGTGTAATTTGCTTTTTTATACGAATTTCTATCCTATTGGTAAACTTACTTGAAATTTGGTGGAACATATTGCAAGCTAAAAGGTGCAAGCGTGCGAAACGTATTTGTCGACAACTTGGCTTTAAAGCCAGCGAACTGTCGGTCCACTAACTCGCTATATAAATGTAATTGTTTGCGGTGCACGGTGACGGTTGGTTATCATAAAACTCACTCATTTTACTTTCGATTGAACTCACTATTAGTCATGCCTGTGCAATATGTTTGTGTGAAATATTTAAGTAAAAAATATGTGTTGAAATACTTATAAAGGGCAAATTTATTTCAAGATTAGATGTATGCTAATATAAACGTTTGTCAGATCAGTGAATTTTTGCGAATTTTTCAAAGTCTAGTCTACTAGACGGTCACAGTAAATCAAATGTGCGTTTTCTGTCCTTGGTCCAATATTAATATTGAATATAGATCATTAAATTTTCAGGCTCATGTTTCTGAATGCAGCGCCGTGCGCCCCCCCCCGTTTGGCTCGGTGCCCCCAGTTCGAATTTAGAGCTAACTTGTGCGCCTTCAGATATCCTTGGTGTCCCCTCAGTTCGGATTTTGTGCCCCTCCAGAAAGCCTTGGTGCCCCCCAGTTTGGGTTTTCTGGTTACGCCCCTGTCTAAATGTATTATTTAAAACAGTTGTTGAAAATATTACATTGTGTATTGGCTTCCAGGTCGAAGTAACCCTGACGATCTTCCCAAATTCCCACGTTCCCACGAGAAATGGCAATGTTGCGGAAATTCAATTGAATTGAGAAACTGTGAATTTGGAAAACTGGGATTCCCAAATTCCCGTGGAATTTAAAAATTCAATTTCAAAATTTCAACTGAAAACGCGAAAATTGAAAAAATTCAATTATATTAGGATAATGGGAATTTGGCGAAACTGGGAACTGAGAATTTGGGAGACTATATGAAATAACACTGCACAGAGCTTTGGACTTAAGCTAAGCCTCAGACTATAACTAAGTCTTAGACCACGCGTTTCCTGCAGAATAAACATATGCCTTAGGCTAAGCCAAGTTCAAGTCTGAGCCTTCGACTAAGCGTAAGATTCCTACTAAACTAAGCCTCAGCCATAAAGCCTTAAAAATCCGAAACTTTAAAACTAAATCTAAGCGTTAGACCAAGCCTAACCCTTTAAATTCTACGCCGTTGAATAAGACGAAGATTATGCCTCAAAATAAGGCTATGTCTTGGAATAAGTCTAAGCGTAGGCCTTAGACCAAAACGAATCCGTAGAATAAGTCCAACCCATAGAATAAGGCTAAACTCAAGTCTTAAACTAAGGCTAAGGCAAGCTTTAGAGTAAGGTGTGTGACTACTACTAAAGGGATTAGGATAGATCATGACTCCTACCATTTTTTATATTGGGGGTCCGTATGACCGGTAGGGGTCTTCGGGTAGTACCCGTACCCGCGGGTATACCCGTACCCGTGAGTACCCGCGGGTACAGGTAAACACATTACGGGTACGGGCTGGTACGGGTAGGCATTGTGATTTTACGGGTACCCGTG
Organism: Trileptium ribeirensis; assembly: GCA_030248225.1. Lineage (NCBI taxonomy): Eukaryota > Metazoa > Nematoda > Enoplea > Enoplida > Thoracostomopsidae > Trileptium > Trileptium ribeirensis. Next base: position 24,750 of record JASANE010024246.1, read on the forward strand.
AAATTTTACAAATATACAATTATCTATAAAACAACTTTCTGAAATGTCCGAATTCGCCTAATAATAATAATAATAATAAAAATAATAAAAATAATAATAATAATAAAAATAATAACAATAATAAAAATAATAATAAAAAAAAAAATAATAATAATAATAATAATAATAATAATAATAATAATAATAATAATAATAATAATAATAATAATAATAATAATAATAATAATAATAATAATAATAATAATAATAATAATAATAATAATAATAATAATAATAATAATAATAATAATAATAATAATAATAATAATAATAATAATAATAATAATAATAATAATAATAATAATAGTAATAATAATAACTAATAATAATAATAATAATAATATAATAATAATATACTATAATAATAATAATAATACTAATAACTATAATAATATAACATAATAATAATAATATAATATAATATAATAATATAATAATAATATACTATAATAATAATAATAATAATAATAATAATAATAATAATAATAATAATAATTAAAATATTAAAAATAATAATAATAATAACAGTAATACTTTTATTGCTAATAGATTTGCTTTTTTGTCCAATTATAGATAGATGTAAGGCGAAACGGAAGCGTTTTTCTGTTAAACGGTAAACTTTTTCGAAAGCATATTTTAAGAGCGAAGCAAACATAAACGCTTCGCAATCACAGTGTAATTATCGTGTTGTTTTAGACTACATAATAATTCATCACAGTTTGTAGTTGGCTTCATGCAATTATAATGGTACCCGCGGGTACCCGCGGGCGGGTAAAGGCAGAGTTTCACGGGTACGGGCGGGCACGGGTAAGGGGTGCCGGCTCACGAGCGGGTACGGGTACGCAAAACGGTTGTACCCGCAGGGTTCTAATGACCGGTAACCCACAGATTTTATGATAAATTAAAATATAATGTGACTATAGTAAGACCCTTTCATGTTGTGAAATGCTTAAAGATCAATAGAGTACCAGTCGAAGTTTAACTTAGCCTCTAGGAAACAGACGGAACAACTCTGGCGCTTATAAGTTGGTAACATCTTTTTTCAAATGTTCGATTTATTTCTTGCTTTATTGGCAGAGCTCCGACAGAACTGCTAAAACCTAAGCATTCAAAGGAGTCTAGTTCCTTCCATACTCTAACAGTCATCAGGTCGTTCCATCAGACCATATTTTTCTTAATTCATACAACAGGTCCAATTAGATGAGCCCACAGTACATAGCGTAGAGGTACAATAATCCAACTGGACTCGTTACGTGAACATTTGTGTGCATGCTATATTGTTCGCAAAATGCTGCATTGAACAGCTCGCAACTAAACTAGCGGCTAATTAACAAGGCTGGTATTTGAGCGATCCAGATATCCTGTGGCTTATATGCTGACCAGTGATTATAATTTTGATTGTATCTCGAACATGACTCGATTGAAAGCATCATACTTCAGCAGAATAACAGCATTTGGCGTGCAGGTTTTCATCACTTAACGCGCATATGACGCATTAAAATATTTTTGAACTCTATAACATCGTCTAAACTGGTTGGTGTGACATATGAAAAATCTTATTTGTTTATAAGCTCTTTGAGCTGGTCGCTAGATTAAAGAAACGTAAAATTTTGCAACAACGGCCACTTGCCAAGCGTTGCGGCGAATTGGTCGTGTTGTGTATGTTTCCACATGCCTTCTTATTCGCTCCAGTTGTGAGTGTTTGCATCCTACAGCATACAGCTCAGCGACAGTTTAGCTAAATGGTTAGTGAACTCCGCTCAAAACCGTACAATAACAGCTCAATATGCACTGGTCCAGTTTTGTTGAAACGGCATATCATTTTAATCGATTGATATTATAATACGTTATTATACATACTCAAGGTCCCAGGACGGGCAGCCCGGTCCGCCGGAGGGACGGGCGCAGATAGGAGGGGCTGCAAGGTAGTCTGTTATATGAGATATTCGCCTGTGGCGCCCCTCGAGGAGGGGGATTGGACGACCTATCGTCGGCACTTCGTTTGAACCGGGTCCGATCTCGGGAGGAGTGACAACCTACAGGGCCGGATTTTACACCCCCTACCCCCCCTAGGTGGGCCAGGGCCCCGAAAGGCCCGGGCAGAATTTTGAAATTTTAATTTTAAGGGCCGTAAATGTCGCGAAGTGCCAAAAATTTCGAAAACTTGATTAGCTGCACGTATCCTTTTCGGTTCACGAGTACTCATTGCTACCGTCAAATGCCAAACGGAGAAACTGTCAAACGTTCATGGCTTGTCTACTCAGTTAGCAAAGATGCTCTTTTCTGCTTTTGTTGCCGTCTTTTTAATAACACTGACATTCCACTCCGAAAAGGTTTAAGAACCTGGGAAAAACTAACGAAGCAGTTGCGAGAACACGAATCACGAACTTCCCATCTCAAATGTTTTTCTGAATATCATGACTTACGGACGCGGCTTCGGACCGACACGACTATTGATCGACAACAAATGACGGTGCTGAAGAAAGAAGAGCAACACTGGCAAAAGGTTTTCGAGCGCCTTGTTGACGTCATAGTATTTTTAGCGGGACGCAATTTGGCTTTTCGAGGAACAACAGAGAAACTTGGGTCGCCTGACAATGGAAATGTATTGTTGAACTGTTGGCTAAATTTGATCCTACAAGAACGAGCACTGTCGACGAATTGAAAGCTCAAGTATGCCCTACCATTACCTCAGCAAAACTATACAGAATGAGCTAATAGAATTAATTGCATTGGCAGTAAATAAGTCTCATGTGGCCCGAATCAAAGAAGCGAAGTATTATGCGGTAATTCTCGATTGCACTCCTGACGTGTCCCATGTTGAACAAATGTCCTTCGCCATACGGTGCGTTGAGCTCCCTCCTGGTGAGAGCGCCCAAGTTTCCGAATACTTTATGGTCTTCCAAGATGTAGGCGATACCACAGGTATTGGACTGTTCGATGCTCTGCTGTCGATGTTGGCTAAATGGGAATTATTGATAAATGATTGCCGCGGCCAGCGCTACGACAAAGGATCAAATATGAAGGGCAAACAAAAAAGGGTTCAAGCACGTTTACTCGAAATCAACCCGCTCGCGTTTTTCGTACCTCGCGCAACCCATTCTGTCAATCTCGTCGTTGTGACGCTGCTAAATCGTCTCAACAAGCGACCTTATTGTTCGGAGTTGTAGGCCGGCTTAATATAAAGAGAGAAATACCGCCGTTCAACTTGATTATCAGTCTTTGCTTAAAGAATTTGCGGCAGCCAAAGTGCGACGTGTTCCGCTCCGCGCGACCGAATGATATCTATTACTATGAAATAATCCACAGATGCTGTACTATAAAACAATGCATATAAAATAAACTATCTTTCTTGATACTGCATATGTTCAACGCAGCTGGTATGTAACGATTTTCTCATTTTCTTGTCGAAAAAATATGATTGGATCACAATTTTGGGTAAGAGTCTATTTTGATGCATTATTTTGATGATTAATGATGATAATTAGTGTATTTGGTTAAACGCTGACTTGGTAGAGCACCAGCATCTGTAGGTTTAATTTTTCCACAGGGACTTGCTCCAAAGCTGAGGGGGGCGGCAAACCCTAAGTCCGGCCCTGACCCCCTATTACCTGTTAGCATGTATGAGGATAATGTTTAGACAACAGTGCCTGCTAGAGAGGACGATGGCAGGCTAGAGGAAAACCGAATTAACTACAATAAGTAGCAAAAAAGTCACAGTAACCTAAAAAATTAATCGCATCAGATTTCCCTAGATAGATACTGTATTCCCGACTAAATTTTTGCGTAAAATTCCAGTACACAACCTTGGACCTTTTAAACAATAAACATATAGTATTTTTACAGAGAGTGGGACCGTGGTGCTTGTTTGGGAGGGCCTCTGGTGCTTACTTCGAGGGCGGTGCTCTATTATAAATGGATCCTGGTCAACAATATATCATATCAAAACAGAGTGATATAATATACTATAATGTAAATGTTAATAAGGACTGAAGGGCGTTATAATTTACGTCATTATTATAACTATTTCACACACAGTTACTAGATTAAAAAACGAAGATTATGTTTATTTTAAGAGGCAAAGGGTAATTTACTGCAAATATTTCAAAGTTTTTCGTTTACTGTTTGTTGCGTGGGTAGGCAGGATGTTAGTTTAAACTATAATAGTGTTGACAATCTAGCTTTGTTTCAATTGTTTATTATGATTCAAAATATGCCTAGCTTGTAGCATAGCGGAAATGTCATATGCCACCTTTACAGTACGGACTTTTTATCGTTAGAAAAAAGCAGCTTATGAGGGTTGTTTCATTGCAGCAGCTCCCCCTTACCCCTTAGGCTTAGTATAAGGCTCATATAAGCACCTTATTTTAGGGTTAGCATACCAAAAACTGCATCGCATGAATTTCACTTCCTCCGCTAAAAGATACTTTGGCCGAAGAAATATTGAGCTTGAATATTTTCATTAGGAGCAGCAGAACCAGCTACCCTAAAAGATACAGCGTGATTTGGCAAGGTGTGCCTGATGATGGTCACCGCGCCATATACCCATACCAACGGATGAAAGTAACATGGCTTTGTACAAACCTCGAAATTTAACAAATTTGCTTGAAAAGGATAAGACATGCTCCTATTGCATAAGCATAACAATGCCCACACATGGCTTTGTATATTTATGATATAGGATAAAATTATGGCAGCTTGGAGAAGTGGTTGATAACATGGATATCATTTATTGCATAAAATTTCTGCGTCTAAAATTAAATCCTATTTGGCGTATTTATTGTTATGCCATGAGGAGAGGAGATGCGACAGATCCCAGCAAATTGCTGAACAATTAGGTAACCTAATTAGGTAACCAAAAACCTGCAAGTTTACACCATGAATTACTCAAAACCATCATAATCGTCACGGTTTTCATATAGTTATTTTCATTAACACAGCTAGTATTTTGTATCGATTCAACGAAAATTTGTCGTAAAATTTGACAAAGTTTTGCAAGTACTTTGAATAGTACGAATTTCCGGCATTTGACTTTATAATATCAATCTTTGAAAGTTTTAAAACCACCAAATACGACAAATTTTACACTGAAACTACCATATCATAGTGATAGTGTCATAGACATCATTGATTTCATAACATTTAACATCATAATGTCGACATGTAGTCGTCAAGACGAATTGGGTCTTTCGTAAAATTTGAAGTTTTGGTCATTATCATTTTGATAGCAAAATAGCCACCCCGATAACTGCCACTGTACAATACGGCTCAACTCTATATAGTTTACAAAAATTATATCACTAGTGAGGACTAAGGAATGTCTGTGCACGGTTACGAACCATTTCTATGTTAAGATACATTTATTTCTGAAGTACATCAGAATTTCGGGTGTTATATTTAATTCTTAGCAAACACCAAATTTGTGTTAAATCATTTTAAGCAACCACCTGTTGATGTTGGTCTGAAAAGGCTCCTTTCCACACACCGAATTTACTGGAAAATATTGAGGCAAAACTTGACCTTGCCCCAATGGTTTCAAACTTTGTAGCATAACAATAACTTGAGGTCCGGGGGAAGGTAGTCCAAGACAACGTGAAACTTCTTAGCCCACGTTAATGGCATGGGTGACTACTTCGAGGACTTCGGCTAAGACAAATTTTAAGGCTATGCATATTTTGTCTGTATTACGTTTATAATCTGGCCCGTAGCAAAGGTTGACGAAATAATTAGTGAAATAGAGTATATCACCGATCGTATGTGTTGCAGTTAACGGTTATCCAACAAATACCATACTGACGTAGGATACTCGAAATAGTGCAACTGATGCTGTTAATTAAAAAAACTTTAGATTAGCTTAAACGCTTTATTATTGACCATATATATATAAGCCGAACTACATGTTGTGTATCTCCACGCACAAATAATTCAGTGTCTGAATCGGAGCCCTTCAAATCACTTCAGTTGTAACAGAAAT
>JASANE010024247.1:0-51398 GCA_030248225.1 Trileptium ribeirensis
GTATAAATACATTATCTTTGTGATGTCTTCCTTTACAGAATTAGGCAGTGAAAAAGCCAAATTTCAGTCATTACTAATGGTATTTTGTTGATGGTTGGGCCCATATGGCTGAAACTTTCACAATATATATCAGGGAGTAAACGGAATTCCGGTTCCGGGAAAAATCGTGTTTCGGTTGCAGTTCCGGAAAAGGACAAAACCATACCGAAACCGGAATTCCGGTTTAAAAATTTTGTTTGAAATTTTTCCACATTTTTGCGTCATCCGTGGTCCAAAAATATGTAACATATATCTACAATGATCAAGTTCCAATACAACCAAGCGAAAGATCAACTCAGTAATTTGCCGCGTGAAACGTAAATAGGGCACATAATTTCAGTAGGAATTTTATATCTTAACCTGCAGGAGTCTGTTAACAAAACTAAGCCAGATTGATGCTTGTAGCAGCTATTTTACACATTCAGAAGTCTTCGGGGATATTAGAATTAAACCAGTCCAACTCGGTAACAGCATGGATTACTGGTATCAACATCAGACAGCGGAAGGCACCATTATAAAACTCAGCGAGCATTATATTGTTGCTACAATACCAACTAGCTGCTTTTGAAGCAGCAATAACTCAACCGTGCTGCCCGTTGTGAAACACAAGCCAATATTATTGAAGCGGCAATATTTTTTGGTTCTGCTATTAAGAGTGCAATAAAAGCCAATGCTATTGTAGCAGCAATATTTTAGCTTGTGCTATTGATTGTGCTATGTTTGCAATAACATAATGTCATGACAATATTGTTTTCTTACAACATGGTAGCTGCAATAGCTTACGATGTGCAATCCGTGCACGCACTTCTCTGTGAATGATGCATAATTACCGTCATACTGCATCGTAACGACAAGACGTATTTTTAATGTGCATAAATTTGTATCGTGGAAGTTGGTCTAACGGTAAACCAGAAGCGATCGCAACAGTTTCGCTCCGAAATTTGTCTATTTGTTTTCGAATCGTGGTAAATGTAGAAAACAGCAACATAGTTTATGTTATTTACGTTAATTTTAGCACGATCAACCGCTGTAGAAGACATCGTATCGGGTCAATATTTGTCAGAGCAGTATAGGGATTTTGCGAAAGTTTCGAATTCGACAGAACATTCGACGGAAGCAGTGGTGGATGATATTTTGAATGCCACACTTACGCTTGATAAAGAAGGAACACTTAGCTCATCATCTCTTGCTCAAAATCAGACTTTACCAACTAAATATCAGTGTTTGCCTGAGGAGCCTGTCTCTACGGACACCGAAGTGCCTGGCCCTAGTACCGAACATCCAACCGTGATAACTGACGACCAGTTGGCGAATGCCAATGATCCGGTGAACGACAAATCTTCCCTTGATCCGTGGTTTGTAGATGAAGAATATATGGCTGAATTAGACAATGAAGACAAGCCAGACAGAATCGAAGTAGGTTTAGCATTTCACCAAGTAGCGAATTTGCGCGTTTTCGCATGAATTGGTACTGTTTTTTTCAATGGTTTTTTTCGGGGAAATAAAGGTCCATTGTTTTGCCGGAAAGTATAAAATTAGATGCCATTTTATTTTCTCTCAACTGTGCTAATGTGTGGCCCATGTCTGTTTCCCTCAAATTTTGTTTAAAGATATTGGTGCTCAATATATATGGTTAATATTTTAGCGCTGGTGTTGGAAAAATTATCCAAGTTCAGTAATAAAACAGAGATAATATAAACCCACAAACCGCTTTTGGGCTCTCAAAATTATGACATTTTCAAGTGCCCCTTATCAAAAAGAGAGTGCTCCTCAGTTCGAGCCCCATGACAAAATGCTAGGTTCCATCCAGCTCATCGCCTGTTGGCGAAGTTTTTTGTTTCCACCGGGTGAAACACCACTAAGTGACATAAAATTTGATCAAAATTTGCACTATAATTCTGTCTTGAAGCCAAAAATATCGTAAATTTTGTCAAAATTTGCTTCAAGATCACTGTTTCGTGCCATCCAGAGTTTCTTACACGATTTCAGCCGTATTTTTTTCTTTTCAATATGCCCCTGGTAAAATTGCACGAACACTGGACGAATAGCAGTCATTTCTAGTAGTGTCTGTAGTAGAATTCTCGTATTAGTATAAAATGTTAATTCTTTTGTGGGTGCATTGGGATAGGTTTTCATCGGGTGTACGGGAAAAGGTATTGATTTTGTGCACAATTTTTGAGATTAAATAGCGTTTTCAAGCCGTTTGCTAGTCTTGCTATTGCTGCTAGTATTTATTATTTTAATAGTTTGACTATAATATGCGTAGTATTTTTTCTTTAACGTTTTCAAAATATGTGTGCTTGTTTAATTCTAGCAACGTCAGAAAGACGCGTTATCGCTAAAAGCACAAGGCAATCGGTGCTATCAACAGCTGAAATTTGACGAGGCTGCAACGCTCTACACCAATGCACTTCGAACGGTACCGCTGTCTTATTCAGATGACCGGGCAGTAATGTACTCGAATCGTGGTGCATGTTTTATCAAAATGGCAAGCGCATTTTGTGACAATTATTTTTGAATATATAGGTGATAGCTTTAAACAGCGTTCCATTATTTCCAATAGCCCACGCTTCTTGCTGCTGAACCCACCTATTAACGTTGTGTCCTGGGTTTCCGAGTCGCCCCGGCATTGAGACACCTCACAGTGGCTGTATCATAAAGTGCTACATCGACAATGTGGGGCAGCATATTTTGATATTTTATATTAAAGATTAAGAAAGATAAGTGTGCAATCTAGTTCTCGCTGTCCTCATATTTTGGCAAATATGGAAAAAGCAATTTTTTTATCGTTTTACTGCCGCCGAATTGCTTTAAAACGATCAACGAAATTATTATATATATATTTACGACAACAGGTATATAATAAACTATTATAGAATTATCCTAGGTAGCATGTGCAGTTTCGTTGAGCTGGTGTTGGCACAGGGGGAGGGGGGCAACTGCACCACATTGGTTTGCCTGGTTTAGATTAACGTCTATAGCCGTGTACGTTAGCGAAAATCCCGCATTATGGAACGAGCGCTCGGTGTATACGTAGAAATATCGTTTAGGTCTCTATTATCGGGTATCTAATGAAGTAGTAATGTTATTCTAGTCAAGCTTGATTGTAGTTTAGGGATTAAACGTCTCCTAAGAGTGGCAACATAAAAGCCCTCTGTAGCTTCTTGTGTTTCAACGTCTGCGCTCTGAAAGTGTACCAGCTTCTAAAAATTTTGTCCGTCCCACCGCTAGAGTTAATATTCCGACTGTAGTTAAACGTCGGCACATAAAAAGTTCTTATGGCACAGCCGGGAATTTTCATCTAATCTCTCCACAGTTCGGGGTTTTTCGGTTATCCTTCAGCTCGAAATTGGACAGTTTTGAGCGAGCATCAATAATTTTGGTATCATTTGACTCAGATTCACGTGGCGGTTCAGATATTATAAAACAGTCTATTTCGGTCATGTTTATGTACTTTTTTATTTTATGGCTACCAATGGTACCAGAAGTTGTCGAAAAAGTGTTCATCAGTAAAGTATAGTTTTTATATACATTTCGAACCGTATTGAGTTTAGCCGTATGGCGTCAAAATTAGCATAACCGTTGATGAGTAAATGAGTTCCGTCAATTTCTGTGAAAGGCTAAGCCTTTGCCAAGACGTTAACCCGTGAAAGGTTCCAGTTGATTTTTATAGCTTTAGTCAAAGCAGGAAAATGTAGCAGTTTTAACCATGTATATTTATTATTTTATTAAAAATAATAAATATATATTTCCTCGCGCACAATGACGTATATATGTTTATGAGCATGTATATATATACGTGTTGATGACAGTCCTTCTGAGCTTTTAAGGTCAAATCGGGATATATACGGCAGAAATCGACTTTGTCGTCCACACTATTTACCCCGTGGCCTGTGCAGTGCAAACTGCTTTTCAACAAGAAGACGGCGTCACATAAATCGTAACATATGAGCGTTTCACTGACGCAGCATACTCCGACGAAATAGTCATCACATCTACATGGCAAGAGGAAGTACAGCTAATTCTGGACAGAGTTAACTACGCCACCAAACGCATCGGCTTGATAATGAGTAGCACCACTGCCAAAGTACTGACATGTATCAATACGCAAAGCAACATTCGGCTAAATAACATGGTCGTCGAACATGTGGAGAGTTTTTGTTACCTGGATAGCGTTTTAACTGGCACGATGTCGTCCGGACTGGAAATAGCCAATAGTGTCAATCAGGCTAGGTGCGCGTTTGGAGCAATGTGACAGCTATGGCGATCGAGCGAAGTGTCAACAGCAGCAAAGATAACCGTCGGAAATGCTGGAATTCAACCGGTACTGTATTATGGGAGCGGCATGTGCATTGTGAATTGCAGGTACCTCCACGAACTAGACACGTTCAAGAACTTTTATCGCTGGCCTACCCTCGAGCGGACAAAATTTAACCGGACAAAGAACGCTGAGCTTCGCAGATGGACCGGTCATGACATCGTGCTAAAAGCTACTGCACAACTGGTCTGCGTAGCTGCACCGCCCACAGCATTAAACGTCTTCGAAGTAGCGAAGTCAAGAAAGAAGTAGTCAAATCATGGCGGCAGCAAGTTATTAAAGATTGCGAACCGTACTTCCGTCATGTTCCGCATCAGCGATCGCGCCGAGACCTCATAAACCCATAGCAGGAATCGCAATCACAGCAGCAAGTAGAGATGCGTGGCGACGTCTTATCACCATGGAGGCTCCCTGCCACCGCAGGGTGAGGTAATGGGTAATTGAATTCGGAGATGGAGAAGCGCTAGCTTCGAAATCGAAGAATTCTCACTAGACCGCACTATGGTGAAAAAGATGGGCGTCCGTTTATTCTTCTCTGTAAACAGGACTTCGTTATCTCAACGTAAAACTCTATGGACGTGTTAGGGCTCATATGAAGGCTACAATACTCTAGATGTGCCTTTTGGAGGTTTTATTTCGACACACCCAGGTCCCACCACAGGGGGTCAAAGGGGGGTACCCAGGGGTACATGGCTAAAATGGACCATTTTGCTCATAACTCGGCAACCCTTGAGCCGATTTGAATCATTTTGATTTAGGAAACTTTATTTATGGGTATATAAATTGTGTTGGTCAGGTCCCTATGGGGCATGGTGGACTTTAGCAAATGGTCAAATTTTCAAAATTTTGGTCAAAGGTTACATACATATGCTGTTCACGATTCGTAAGCAGTTCTGAGGTAGAGTTAACCTTCGTAGGGTGCGTATTAGATATCTATCAGTTTTGCTGCATCTATGCCTTATTGAGCAGCAGATTAATAAATATTTCTTGTTGAGTTTCATCTTTGTTTCATAACAGGAACATATTTTTAATGAGTTTTCCACTGTATGTAAACGTTAGTTTCTCATTTCTCCGAATTCATACACTTGGCATGTCGCCAAGATTATAGTATATACTGGCATCTCAGTAGGGTCAAAATGTTTGGGTGTAGGGCGAGCCGGGGACAGCCTTCCGTCGAACCAGAGGCGTGCTCGATAGCGGGGGAGGGGTGTGGGCGCACGAAATGAGGGCTGCGTTCAACCGGTTCAATTCCGTCCCCATTTTCTAAAAAAATTTGTGGGGGGACACATTCTCCTGTAGGGGGAATGAACGGAATGTTTAGAAAATTTATGGGGTTGAGACATGAACAGGAGGTGACCTCGCCACATGAACCAGGGCGGACCGACTTAGTTGTCAGTATATATAGTTGTATTCATCATAGATGTCGATGGGGCGATAGGGATTATCACCCTAAGGGACGACTAAGCCATATCCCCCGCCGACAGTCTACCTCTTAAGCCGACTGAATTTCGACACCTAAGATATAAAGTACGGAAAATTTTTTTTAATTTCGACACCAATGAGGAAACATTGGTAACCCAGAAAATAAGAAAAAAATGGATAGAAATATATCCTTAACGGACATTTTCTGATCCGCCTCGGCTAGATGAATCGAATGGATCAATGCCATATCTTCGAAAATAGATCCGTCCTAGGCTGGTAGAGGAATAACCAGTAAGACGTACACTCTACTGGCGGGAAGGTCGGATGCCTGTATTATTTCACGCCTAACATATATCTGTCTAAACTTATGCTCAAAATTTATTGATGTGAATATCAAAATATTTGCTGTAACTGGATTATTTGGTTATAATATACATTTCTTTTTATGAAACAGTTCGTTGCTTGCAACTATTTTCTTATGTAAAGTGAGCCCAGTTGAGCTTATCTATCTTGCGCGCTTTCATAATATATTGATAAGTGTTTTATCTCTTTTGCAGGTGTTGTTGGCAAAATCTTCGACAATCTCTATTAGGGAACGACCGAATATTCGGTATTCGGCCGAATAGTTGGCAATATTCGGCTGAATACCGAATTGTTGAATGGCCGCTGTTAGTTGAAAAATAGAGTCAAAATCTGCCCACCAGATATCCTAATTTTACGGCCGGAGTACTAATAATGCTGCTGTAAACCGCTAAATACGTCCAACGTGTAGCAGCTTTGGAAAGACAAGATGCGTTTGAGACTCGTCTATTCAGTTCGCAGCCGGATCGAATGTTCTGATCACCACAGTTATGTTCTTCATCAGCCGTGCACTATCTCGCTGCCATAATAGTTGCGAAATTAATACTTTGGGGTCTAAATGCAGCAGGATTTGTTCGTTTTCTGTGACACATCGTGAATGTTTCAGAAGTGAATCGCAAATGGTGACGCTCTTCATAATTCCGGCAATTCTTGAGCAACACGAATCAGTTTGTGCGTCAGATTCGTGACATTAACAGTGATAAGATATGTAGATGTACAACGGACAACAGGATTCACTGTAATATATGCATACAGTTTAAATGACTTACCTCACGATTCACGAGAATAGTTAATCATAGTCGTCGCATTGATCCACCATCAGCACCTGAAATGAGACTCAAGAGGCAGGAACCGTCTTTACGCATAGCCGCATAAACTGATTCTTATTCCTCAAGCAATTGAAAAGTTGGAACTGTGAAGTAATACCACGGTGTAACAACGACATAATACACAGCTGGTTGAATGATGAATTGAAAAAAATCGATCCTGACTGCTGCTGAATTGATCGTCCACACTAGCATCGGGTTCGTGTAAAAACCGTATTCCGAAGCGTTAAGATTGCGTGACAATCTAGCTTCAGCAAGATATGTCTTGAGCTGATTCACTGCCGAACCCGACATAACAGGAAATCTGCCAGATGTTGATGCCATGTCGTCGAAGGCTTGTCAGATATCGCTATCACGTTTGCTGACTTTGGCCGGTGGTTCTTCGGCGGGTTGTTCGGCAGAAACAGCAGACGGTGGGGCTTCTCGCGAGCTGCACTGAGCAATGATGATATCTTTTACTGCGCCGGGATTTTTTATGCATGATGCCTTGTATCGCGGATCAAGTAGAACGGCAACTGTCGACACATTCTCCTCAAAAGCGTACTTGAATCTTTTTAACAGAATCTATGAGTTCATTTTTCATAGTCTGTACGCCCACGTCATCGTCATTTTTGCTGAGGAGTAACAGCAGCCCACAGATACCAGGAAGCACGTCCGAGATTGATGCTGTTTCTACATACAATGATTTCGTGAGTTGATCGAATGGTTCCAGAAGACGAGCAATTTTTTGCATAAGGGACCACTAATTATTAGTAAACGTTGGTATATTATTGTCAGCTGCGTAAAGAACCAGTGCTTGCTTTTGTTCAAGCAAGCTGTTGATCATATAAAAAGTGGAGTTCCATCGAGTGGGGACGTCTTGCACTAGTTTTTTGACTGAAACTCCCTGTTGAGTTTGAATCGTTTTAAGCTTATCACAAGCCAACGATGAGTGGTTGAAGTGGCCGACAATGCGGCGACCGATGGCAATAATTTCGTCCACCGCACGTTGACTGAAAACCGAATCGCCCACAGATAAAGCTAAGTTATGAGCAGCACACGAGATGCTTTGAATTTGAAGCTCTGAGACAGCTTTCACAATATTACGACCGTTGCCGCTAACTATGGCGTGTACAGCTGAACGACCAATTTGCCAGTCCAGCAATACCTGGCCTAAAACTGAAGCTATATTGGCACTGGTATGACTTCCTGGAAAGTTCTTAGTCGTTAGGGCAAGTTGTTGCTTTTCGAAATCAGAGTCATAACCATGAATAGTGTAGCTGATGAACACCTCATTTGTGGTATCGGTCGTGATGCTCAGATTCGTCAATTCACTCACTTTTTTTCCAATACCGCTCCTTACTTTCTGGAACATTTCAGGCACCACTGTTTCTCGGAAATATTTTTCAGACGGTATAGAATATCTAGGTTCCAGAAGATTCATGAGCCGTCTGAAGCCTGTGTCGTTCACAATCGAGAATGGCTGATTGTCACAAGCAATCATTTCACCGATTCTTTTGTGAATCTGAGATGCTTTATTAGAATTGGTGTCGAACTTTTTACCGCGGACAAACCAGGCTTTAATACCCTCAGGACTTTAGGAGGATTTAGATGTGCCAGCAGGAGCAGCCTCTTCCACTGGCGGATCGTCAGTCTTAGAAAACTCGCTATATGCCTCATGGTGTTTATTGCGCAGATGATTGACTATAGCTGATGTGGTGAAACTTTTCGGTTCCTTCCCTCCCCTCGATATTTTAGATTTGCATGTTTTACATGTTGCAGTTGTTTCACGTCTATTAGCGTCAAAATATTTCCAAATATTACTACGTTTAGAGATCATACTTTATATTATTTTTTATTATACTTGTGGAATTTATTAACGCTAAAAAGAAAAGGCAGTCCAAATTAACCCCTCAAGCTAAAGGCTGAAATTGGATCACTCATCGAGCCTCCTCGCTTAAGGACAAGCGAGACATCATGCTATGCCGTTCTACATACCTAGATAAGCCTAACACTAAGTCTACCGCCACCGAACACCACGCACTGAGCCGTTTTTTTAACGATATGACTTCACGCACCAATTATCGCCGTTGTCCATATGATGAAGTTATAAAAAATCAATAAAAACAAAATTATAACTTCAACCTAACAAACGAGAGCACAAAGCAAAAAAATTCATCGAACAAAAACTATCGCTGACTCAGCAACACAATACAAAACGACTTGTTGCATGCATCCAGTGGTGAATTTATAGAGTTATAGATTTATAGATTTCTCATCATACATAGGTGTTGCGAACAACTATTCGGTATTCGGCCGAATACTAGGGGCCGAATATTCGGCATTCGATGAAATTAGGTATTCGGTCGTTCCCTAATCTCTATCAATAAATTACGTTTTGAATGATTATTTGTATTTGAGATTTTGTTTGCCGCCATAAAAATACACAGTTATCAAGCTGTCATATTGTTGTAAACTTACTTCCGAAAACAGCCCAATTTCAAACCAGAAGTTTGGCTGGTGTCATATCATGTATACTACATAAATAGCACCGTTTAATAATGTATAGCTCATGATGTCAGATACCGTTAGAATAAAATATACATTAATTTTCATGTTGCGAAGGGAGTAAGCGTTTATTTATATGAGCAGTGATAAATCATACCGTGCCTTTTTGTGCGGACAGTTTTTTAAATATCTCAGGACCGAACGGAGATATTCCCACAGCGTTTTTTGCGTATTATAGCTTATGCCGTGCCTCGACAGGATTCATCTATGCAGCCCACCCATGTGGTAAGGTAGACTTGTTGTAAAGAGGGTACCCCTCCATTTTGCTGACTGAGGAAAAATGCGGTTTCAGTTATATATCTCAAAACAGGTTTCATATTAATAATACTGCTTATGTTTTGTGTTTGTTTGGACGAGATGTACATTTTTGTTGACCAACAATTTGTCAGATTGTTTGAAATGGAGATGGGGGCAAAAATGGTCACACAAGGACGTATTTTAACCATTTAGGTATCACATTTTTTTTATGATAATCGCTAATAAGCAGGCTGTGGTTACTATAAAGAATTTCGAGTTTGCTGAAAACATTTAGATGATTGATTTGAACGCATTTGTGATAGATGTACCGTTTATGAACACTATATCTTCTGGGATCCTCACCCCGCTTAAACCGTGCACGATTTCGTTTCCAATCTAATGCTATATTTTGTTGCATTTACTATTATAATAAATATCGTATAATACTGATACTGTCTTCAAATATGCTGACTACCAACAGAGTCACCTGAATGTGTCTGTTACCGCTTTTTGGAATAGTGCTGTATCCTCTGGGACCTCTGTTCTTAGCGCTATGTATGGGTTCATGATATACAATATAATGCTATAATTTGTTGCATCTTTGATTATAAATGTTTTCGAATCTGCTGCAAACCGTGATGATGACTGATTTGAATATGATCGATCTGTCCTTTTTGGAACTGCACTGCACCCCCGAACTATGTATGATTTCGTGGTTTTCAACCTAAAGCTACATTTTGTTGCACCAGTTACTATAAAGATGTTCGAGGTTACCGAAAACGATAGAGTGATTAATGTGAACGTATTTGTGACCGACGAACCCTTTTTGGAATCGTGCTGTAATGCCTGGGACCCAACCCGCTAATCCGTGCATGCCTTACTGGTTTTCGGTATAATGATATAATTAGTTGTATCTTTAATTATAAAGCTTTCGAGGTTGTTAAAAGTGATGAGTTGATTCATTGAAACGTACGGGTGACTATAAATGTCGGTCGTTAGTAATTATACCTCTCGCGCCGTATTCATTGTTTGACCTACCTTCTAGTTGATCGTGTTTTTAAGATAATCGTTAATAAGCATTATATGGCCACTATAAATGTTTTCGAGTTTGATGAAAATAATGAGATACTTAACGTGGATATATATGCGACTGATGTACCATTTTTAGAACGGTACTGCATCAATTTTTGACCCCCGCTCCGACCAGAAACATGCATGATTTTGTGGTTTTCAATGTAACTTATAATTGGTGGCATCGTGAATATAGAGGTTTACCAGGTTGCTGAAAACAATGAGATGATTCATTTTAATGTATCTGTGATTTATATACCCATTTTGGTATAGTACTGTATTCAAAGACCGTTGCATTATGCATGATTTCGCGGGTTTCATATAATACTATAATTTGGTAATCGTCTGTTATAATGGTATTCGAGGTCGCTGAAAACGTTGAGATGATTCATTTGACAGTGTCTGTGAAAAGGTGTAGTGCACTAGTTCTCCTTATTGGGTCAATTGCTATTCTTTATTTTCGTGAACAACATGTATGACTACATGTTGAGTGCTGATTTCAAGTTTGCCGACGACTTGCGACTGGCCCACCGTGTTCTTAGGTACAATCCAGATCCGGACACTAATGCTTTCCAGAACGATCTTGACAGTTGATCCCAATATTGTCTTGAGTAGTGCGAAGCTGTAAATGATCTGAAATGCCAGGTGATGCATTGAGCGTAGACAATCCTTGCTCAGCATATTCACTGATGCATAACTGCCTTAATTTCACTCATTCACAGAAGGATCTTAGTGTGATCACGACTAAAATCTGAGGAATTTTCAAATCGCTGTGCTACTGTGGCCGCCAGTGTGCGTAAAGTAGTTTTTTGCTGAAACTAACAATTGCATGTGCTACAAAATTGATGTGGCTAGAGTTGTACAGTTCCTTAATCCGCCCACATGTAAAATACACTTTTTGTATTTAGTACCCTCACTATGAGCGTGACATTTTGGCGATAGAGAAAATGCAGAGGCTGGCGACTGAGTTAATTCTTGCGATCTGCCATTGGTCATACGATGAAAGACGGGCTTATCTTGGAATCCAGGCACTAGAAATTAGACGAGTTCGGAGAGATCTAATCTTAGTTTTTAAGATGATACAAGGAGTCGTTGCTATAAATGTTTCGAGGTACTGCAAGCCGGGGTTTACCGGGATTTGTGGGTATAATCTCAAGCTGCAGACAACAGACATTCCACGCTTGGACGTCAGAAAATACTTTTTCGCACATAGGATTGTTAGAATATTCGCTTCTGGCTGAAGTTGTCACCCTCCTTGTCGTCTTTCACACAAGTCTTCATGTTACCAATGTACTGTCTGCTTAATCATTCGTTTAATCGTTCTAAAATTCAATGTCGCTTTGCTGCCCTGCGAGGCTTGCTCCCCTTTGCCATGGCTGGCCTGACCACGGTAAGGGTGAGACCCTCCACTTTCCAAATTCCCCGTGTTCGTCAGATTTTCACCATCCTGCCCCCTAGTCGGTCGATACCCCCATGGTCAATTATATACATTAATTACCACTATTAATAATGCTAAAACGTCGTTTTATAGCTTGCAAATATATTCACGGCATTGCAACAACATAAAAATATAGGAATAATTAGTATTTTTAAACAAAATTTAAACCCCCTTCCCCACTTTGAAATTTCTCCCTAGATTGAACATGGGGGCCCCAGAATCCCCGCTTTTCGGAGGGCTGTGGGCAGGCCGACATGGTCAAACAGATCCTCTACGGAAGTTCCAAAAACATACCATATGGAGCTAAAAATGTTACGTAATGTACAGTTTTTGGTATTCTGCTGTATCAAATGGGACCCTTCCCAGTTTGCACCATGCATGCGCGATTTGGTGAGTTTTCGATATAGCTGTAATTCGTTAAATTTGAGCATATAAAGGTGCTCGGAGCTACCGAAAATGATTCGTTCTAACGTAGCTGCGACTGTTTTTTGGATCCACAGCTGGGTCTGGACCCAAATATTTTTACGTGGACCCAGAGCAGTTTTGGATTCGGTGACATTGAGTTTGCTCATGTATTTTATTAGGTTTGCGTTTTTTTGCATTATACGTGATATCTATTCATAACATAAATATCAACGTACGTAATAACAGAGCAATACAGTCTAAAAGATATATAAAAAATACCTAGCGTGTTGGAACTCTACAAGCCACAGATGCTGTGCATCTGACAAAGGCGTAGATGAAATTTGGTCCAATCTTGCATTTGGAGGTGGTGTAAATTTTCTATGGCTATGTAATTACGTTTCTTTATTGAGTAAAAATTCGTGAAATTCTCGAGCCAAAGTTTGTAAAAAAGACCCAAAAGAAATTTGCTGTACACAGAATTCGTTTTGTACAAAAATACCCTGTGCTACTATAAACTGTCGCAGTCATACTGCTCGCTGCACACCCACGGATTGACTGGCCTTCTAATATCACCCAGAAAATTGAGTCGAATACTAAACTCAGTCATTATAATCAATGTTAATGAAATTTTTTTGTTGGAACACAGGTAGAGACGTAAGCCATTAGAAAATTGAGGTGATAAAAGGTAATTGTTGTCTCAATGTATCACTCACAACTCAACGATGGAAGGAGATTTCTACAATCGATTTTTGTGTGATCGCTTAGAGCCTCTTAAGATAACGCGAAACAGCTCGCACTCGGCTTCTCCGAAAATTTTGATGCCCTGATGTGCCAAACATTATACTCTATGACCTTATTCGCAGGCGTGAGATCATAACATAGGGACCAATTTTGTTTAAACTTTTGTTTAATGTGTATAAAAATCGTGTTGGAATAAAATTCCATATCTAGATTAAAACGGGGTTTCATGTCTATGAACCGAAATTCTATTGACATTAATTCAATTTGTAAAAGTTGTTTTTGACTGCAAAACGTTTTAATTTTTTATCTAGCACGCGTATCATGATGGTTCCACTCAAAATTAGCACGTATAAATCGGTTTTTTCTACTGCAAAAGGAGCCACCAAACATTTTCTTACAATATTAAAGCCTAATGGTCCTTTCAGCACTGAATTTCGCTCATCACTGTATCATTGCGCTGGTCTTATGTCGTCATTGTTAACCGAGGTCGGACTGTTTATGTCACATATAGTCTGAATTCATTGAATTGGAGTAGAAACTGTGCCATTGGAAATGTTTGCGGGTCTGAGTATTTTGGGACATTTAGAGTAATAACGGGACCTGTATTCTTGCTCGATGCAGAGTTATGGTGCTATAGATTCATTTATATTTTTTGGCGGGCGGGAATTTGACAGGCGAAAATTACTCCTCTTTTTTTGACCGCGACTCTTATTGGCGATTTCTCTCTAAGATTCAACAACTTCACTAGTTTTTTGGTCGACTAAGAAAAATGCACTAAACCGCTTATCATTTAGTTTTCAAACTGCTTCCACACATGTGCAAGACCGTTATTGATTGAACTAAAGAATTTGTCTGTCTGCTACCAACTTTCAGATCCTGTATTCTACGGGATCACAGTTGACTCTCAATGAGTGACCCTTATTTATGGTAGCCCGAATTTCCAATGAGGAAAATGGAGCATTAAATGTTCATCAAAAACCGAAATTTTAAAATCCAAATTATTTTGAAATAACCCTTTAAATATACATCTGAATTTCTGAATAGTTATGGGGCATTGTTATTTTTATACAGTTATTGTTTTAGGACGAACGCCAATTGGCGATCGATGACTGTTGTAAAGCATTGGAACTTAAGCCGACGTACACAAAAGCGCTCTTACGACGGGCCTCGCTGTACGAACAGAACGACGAGCAATGGGATCGCGCGCTTGAAGACTATAACAAAATTTTAGAACTCGATCCGGGAAATGCGTTTGCCAGGGCTCAGGTGATGGTAAGCAGCTAATTTTGTATTTTTGTTAGCCTTGTTTTATAAAAATGAAATTATGTTTTATTTTTGGTACGTTTTATTTACCAAAGTGGTTTAATATTGTTTAAAAATTAAAATAATTTTAAATTATCTAGAAGTGAAGCGCTGTTGCGCTAGACCCTTGCGCATCAGGGTGTTTGTCTACGTTGGGTTGTGGAATTGTTAATTCGTGCTACTTTTTGATATGGTAGTAACCAGTTCCACATTCTGCATTTATATAACACGATTTTTGATGAAAATAATAACAACAAATTACGTCAGTTAAAATTAGTTCATACTATTTGTCATCAAAATCTTGCCGGCCCAGCCGAACCTGTTGTAGCTGAAACTCGATTATTACAAACCATCCTGTTATTCAGGGGACGTAGGATTTATAGTAAAACCCAGATTCGGATGATTAATAAAGTGATTTGCTTAATGGACATATAGTCTTTCAAATTATGGATTACGAGAATTTGCAAACCGGTCTAACCGCAATTATAAAAAGTGCAATTTTAACGTATTTTCACTGAAATTTTATTGCAAGCGACTTTAATGATTTTTCCGTCCAAGTTTTGTTACAATACAGACCATACTAGGCCCTCCATTGCATGAACCGGGGGTCCGAACCGGGGCTCGCTTGATTTTGCCAGAGGACATTTTTCTCAGGGAAAAGTCGTCAAAAATCGTGTTAGAAATACTATCAAAACGACTTTGATCAAGAGAAAAGGCGATTTTAAAGCAAATTTTGAGAAAATTTGCTAAATTTTTGGCTCCAGTACGAAATTTTGGCACAATCGATTGCACAATTTTGGATCGATTGGACAAAAATTTGCCAAGAGGAGATGGTTCGGGCCAAGCCCAAAATTTTGCCAAGGGGGTAGGAATTGGGGGTTCTTGAAGATGTCAATGCCCACCCCCAATTTGGAGAACCCAGCTTTACATGCCGACGCTGCGAGGTCTCAGCCGGCAGCCGTGGACGGTGGGAGTGGGTAGAGACCCTTGCAGGGGTAGTGCTGTAAGAGGGTGGGTGCTAATATGTTGACGACAACGAACCCTTCCCCCTAGAGGACCTATTCTGCCTATTGTACCCCCCTAATATACAATTATTGTCACCCTATATTTACCGATTTTGACTAAACCTTTCCGCCCACGTATCCTCTCAATAAGGACGATGCAGAGCACAAATGGGCGCGGACCAGGGCCTCGGGGGTGGGGGATCCAAGCCTCAGAGGTCGAGTTCCCGCTGATCCACCGTTTCGTCATCTGTGATACAGTGATATTCTAATCTTAGTTTTAAACTGTGATCCTCCAAAACCCGGCGGTTATAGGCCGTCATTATTTTTTACTCGCAGAACGAAACTTTGAATTTGTTAGTGTTAGTATGTTGGTTGAAACAAAGAGTCGATGACCTGACATTAACAGAGTCGGTGTTAACACACCCCGTACCCCGATATTATAGAGAGGGGTTGCGCTCGCCCATGGGTGCCTGTCAAATATAAATTTTTAATTACTGCGAGCAGACGAATGTTTGAATTTGTTTTCAAAAGTCGCACTGAAAATTTGCTAAATATTAAATATTATATTTGTCTATATAAAATAGACAGACAGAGTGTTGTCCTTGTGGCAATTAAGCATAAGCTCAAGTCTTTGTCTTCTTTCACAAGATAAAATAGTGTGGATCTAAATAAGATAAACACCGATACTGTATAACAACGGTACTTTTAGATTTCAAAAGAAAGAATAAAAAAGATATATAGATTTTTTTACGAAATTTTTTGGACTAAATTCAAATGCGATAAAATCAACAGCTGTCACTTGTCAATAATCGAACTAAAGTTTAGTTGAATAAATAGATATCTTTGTTTAAAGTCGACTGAATTTTACTAATTTCTATTTAATTTTCGAAATTTAGTTGCATCTAAAACGCGAAAATAGTTTGATTACGCTATTGTGAGGAAGTCTGTATGCGTTCGGTGAAGTCGGTATTATATTAAAAATAATGCAGCAGGATAATTTTTTCGTTAGGAATATACTAATTCAGTATAACAGTCAACTTCTAAGATTTAGATACATCCCAACACTGTGTCCGGCATTTCATTTTTTTAATTCAGCTATTGCTTGAAAGCATAAGAACAATGAAATTGGTTCGTTGCTTGCAGGACTACACGCCAGACACGATGAAATAAAAATGTTTACTTGGAGGAGTTAAGCAGTGCTGTTTTAGAATTCGATGCATGATATACTCTGACTTGCATTGCTAGTAGTGCTCGATGGCGGTACGAGACTAAATGCTGAAATATCAACATTAGTATCTAAGCCGGGGATAAAATGTCTGACTACTTGTGCAGGAAAATTTTTTCCTGTATTAAGGCAACATTATCAAATCACAATTTGGAATATTAAGTCCTCCGGATGTCAATATGTCAATGCTTTTAGTTGCACAGTTTTTTTATGAAAATTGAAAGTTGTTACTATTAAAGTACTAGAAGATGACGAGTAGCTCTCTCGAGACTTCAACTGTTGAAATTATTAATCTGAAGTTTGAGTGTTGTTAGTGAAATGTTTATAACTAAACGTTCTCACTGGCCAGAGTAGTGAGTTTCGACAGTATCCGTATGTGGTTTGTTGGTGTGAGAACCATAACTTGATCTTATCTGGGCGAAGTGCTTCGCCTTATGATTTATTCATCTTAAAATCTATGTTTTGCCTTTGCTCAGAGACTAAATTTTATTCCAACTTCTCATTTCCCCGAAAAAACGTGTCGGCTCGGGCAGAAAATCGCCTTGCAAAACACACTATGTGTCTTTTCTTGACAAATGATGCAGATGTGTGAGCTGTAATTTGTCTAACTTTGTAGAGGAAACAAAGCTCAATAAGGCTTTGCTGTAAGGCTCTTTTTGAAAACAGGATTTAGGTTTAAACGGGGTTTATACGGTCCATGATACCCAGAACACACAAAACAGCAATATATCGATAGCTGCTCGATATGAGTGCTATGGTTTAAATTTGTAGGGTAATTAATGCTCTAAATAGCTGCACATAGTTTGTTATTAATGTCTTTATTTCCTCTTCAGGGTTGGGTCATGAAGTGTTTTTGAATAGGAACCAACAGGACAAAAAGACACGAAAATGGCAATGTCTTCGCAGCCGCTCGAGTCGTTTGAGCGCTACTGGTCCCATGTAGACCATTAAATTTCATCCCCTATCTAGTTACCAATGGTGTACTGTTATTGTTATTATTAACGTTGCTGGGTTATGTCAATAGTGGTTTTTTAATATTGCCATAAAGCTCTAAATACTGAAAAGGGCAATATCGCTACGAACGCCGGAGCCATATTATGGGTGTTGGTATATTTTGCAGAGCAATAATTTATCCTTAGTACGAGATTGTGTGAATTTATCCTGTAATTTACGCGGCGGGGTTTTGTGAAAAAAGTTTTGTCTGGGCCCATGATGCCAAAATAAACAAAAAACAGCAGTACCACCGCAACCTCTTGAGCTAAATGAATATTTTGAGATAATTTCGTAAAGGAAATAATATTCTATGTGGCTGCACCTTGTGAGTCCCTAAAATATACAATAAATTTGTATATCTCCACAATTATTTAAGAAACACAACTTGTATTCGGTAATTTTGCAGATTACTGCTCAGTAGGTGTGCACTTCTCTCAAATTACATACTCAATAGGTAGAATACACCACCTTTGTGATGCGGCAGGCTACTAGCATAATCTACTTGAAAACAGATTGATCTCAGGCCATTATCAGTAATTTCTGACTAGTAATGCGTTTCTATCGGGATTTATTTTATTTCAGAGGCTAAATCCGATGATCCAGGAAAGAAACGAGCGTATGAAAGAAGAAATGCTCGGTCAGTAAATGACTAGTTATAGCTAAAGACACAAATCGAAGAAAGCTTGCATGAACTGTTCACGAACACTTAGTGAATGATCACGAACAATAATTACATGTTCAATAATTTGGTTTTTGCGATTCGTTCGCGGTTTTTTGAAAACTACTCGTTTTTATTTATGTTCGTCGCTGCATTACGTTAGAATCGTCATCTTATAGCATTATGACGGGTAGTACAACCGCTTTAGTAGATGTTCAACGCTAAGTTTCATTCAGCTAATGTTTTTGTTTTCGCAGTTGGCGAAAAAATATTAAAGAGTTTTGACTGTGTTGGTCAGCTAGGTATTACTTATTGCTTTAATATCATCGATATCTTGACATTTACATAATTCCACTTCATCATTTCAACATGTTAAAAATTTAGAGAGTAAAAACCTGAGTTACTTACGAGTGTAGTGACTTAATTAGAGGCACGGCTATGTGCATATTCGCTTTGATTATTCAGTCAAACGTTATTATTTTGTCTGATATTGTTATTCATGATAAACATCGAACTGCGCATCGAAACAAAACGCTTAACCGGTTCAAATAATTACCATTGCGTGTAACCTGGATGGTTCGCTCATGTTCAACTTTCAGTTTTGTTTTAATTTACTGATGGTGGACAACCATCTGTCCAACCACATTACGTAGTTGCAGTAAAATTGGCGTGATTAATGCACAATATATTTTCTCCGTGATCTAAGATTCGTCGTAGGAATTGTTATTTTAGGCTGCCTCCTAAGCTTTTACACCGTGCAGAAAAAATTTGATCCACATTCTGATTTGCTATTAGCAAATGACACGATAAACAGAAAATCAGTATCTTGTAAAGGTATCGTCATTCTCAGGATAAACTGGTACTCAGCCACGGACAAAAACATGCAAATATTTATAACTGGACGTTGCAACTGTCGTTTGGGGTTACATTCGTTCATAACCGAATGCGGCAAAAAATTCTGACGTATGCGTGTGTATATTCTTTTTATGCAGTTATTCTTGTGTAGTAAAATTGGTATTATTTTAATGTTGCTTAAAAACCGTTAACAAAACCTGTTCCATAATTCAAGCTACAATTATTTTTGCAGTTACATATTTTGTTGGTCATCCCATTATTGTATTTGTGGCGTACATTTTGTTTTTATATTATTTTGTTTCAGGCAAATTGAAAGAACTCGGCAATACCGTTTTAAGACCGTTCGGACTGTCGACGGACAATTTTAAGATGGAACGGAATCCGGGCGGCGGCTATTCGATCAAAATGTGTAAATAGAATACAATAGAAAAATGCACAGATACTATTTATAGTATTGTTTTGACGCAATATATTCTACCAGATATTTTTACACATGGGGTATAAAAAAAGATGGTGTTAAAGATTTTTCAGCATATTTTTAATGTTTATCGGTGTCGCCATCAGCTACTAACCAATCTTAGTGATATCTTGTTTAATGTTTAAATGGAGGTTGATTTAATATCAGACTTTCGATAACAGGTTTTTACGGTGCATAGACTATTTCCCTAAAACACATTAAACGCCTTGAACCAATGTAACCTTTAAGCACGGAAGTGAAATGGCTATGGCTTTCTCAATATATATAGTAACCCTAAGCTAAAGTTCTTATAGTAAGCCTAAGTCGGGGGAGGGGATGCCTGCCGCTCCCCGCACTAACGACAAGCCTCGAAGCCTGAAAGTCATTCTTGATTAGCAGTATTCATTTCCGCATCTTTTTCTTCAGCAAGTTTTACCGAACAGTACCCGTCAGAAATAACCGCTCTTCGAAGTTTTACTCATTCCAAAGGCTGTATTCATTTCTGGTGTACAGCTGGTTATTTTACCGTAGCACTATGTATTTTTCTATGTTAGGACCTCGAAAGCCATTTTCCTTTTCTGATCGACGGTTGTCCATACACTTTTTAGCAACTAATTATTTAAAGTCTTCGTCGTTTAAATAGGCCGAGGCTATCATACATAGGTTGCAGTAAACATGATTCAGCTGCTACGGTTACCTCACGTCAACGCGCATCTTTTTTATATTTGTTCGTATTGCTGATTCACAGAATAATGTGCCATCTACTCGAAAAATTTTGTTACATACGACATGTATGTAACCCGTGTTACTTACGACATGTCGTACGTAACCAGAGTTATATCAAACTGGACGAGGGACAATATCAACTGGAGGGAGATAACGAATATCCAACTATCAAACTGGATTGGGCACCAATGTCAAACTGGAGGGGGGCACCAATAGCAAAGTGGAGATGGGCAGCAATTTAAAAATGGATGGGTCACCACTGTCAAACTGGATGGGGGCACCAATATCAAACAGGAGGGGCATTAATGTGAAAGCGGAGAGGCGCACCAACATCAAACTGGAAGGAAACACCAATATCTAACTTTAGGGGGCACCAGTATCAAACTGGAGAGGGACACGAATATCAAACTGGCGGGGGCTCCACTATGAAACGAGTTTTTTAAATACCCGTTGGACCGGAAGTACGCCAAAGCAATCGTACATATCTCTATAACCGATCCAAATATGCTGGCGTACTGGGTTCATTTCCTAGAGTTCAATGTATCAGTGTTACGTACGACATGTCGTATGTAACAAAATATTTTCGAGTGGACGTGCACATTATTCCGTGAATCAGCAAGTATTGTACCCTGTTTTAGAATAGTGGAAGGATTTGTCTATAACACTCACAGTGAGTGCCAACAGCGCTATTTAGTTCACTTCTTTAGAAATATCTTGGTGTCTTTTCTGATTTCAAGCTAAAGTTCCTCCCCATAGCTACATATTTACTTGAACATGAATTGATATATCAATAAATAAATTGTTTTTTTCTATTGTGGGCGTTGCTATTTGCTATAGCCAGGTTTATTTTAGGTAATATTTGGCTCACAAAAATATTCATCATTACACTTAAATGCTCTTTATGCATAAGCAATTTGCAAATATTTTATTTTTTCTATTTTCAACAAAGGTCTTGTATATATATATTTGTGGCGTTCTGTATGGTAATTCCTATTTATGCTCTTTCCCTATTTCGGTAGATTGTCATGTTAGTTTATGCATCGTTAACGTTATTATTTTCTCACTGTTTGGAACCAGCGTTAACCATAGTGTCAGTCACACCCTGAACAACAGAGTGTTCTAGACACACTAGATTTTTTATATAATTTTTCAGCAGTAGTTAAATAGGTCTAAAGTCATTTTCCGATAGTGTCCAAGACACTGTCCTGTAATGTAGAGTTTTATTGATGGTGTGCAGCATACCACTGTGCTAACATAAACATGATCTGCATTGTACCATGGGAGCGGATGTTGATACGGAAATCGGTTTAAAGTTAGTTAATAATGATTTTGAATTTTTTAGGTTATACTTCGAAACTTCAGTTTTATTTATATGATTGTTTATGCCTAGCTAGCAGTTTTGGCTTTTCATCGATTTTTTGCCGCGATACAGTTCTTCAAAATACTAAGAAAGCATGTACAGGATGTTACCAGTTCGGAACTCGCCCTCTCTCCGTTAGTCAACTGTCCTGTGGAGTTTTTCCTAAATTCTCGATATTTGTATCTAGGCCATATGAACATTGCTCAAATAGTTCCGAACAGTGTCAATAAAACTGCCAAAGGACACGGTGTGCCTGACACTGTCGGCAAGTGGTAATACGCGTAGCTAGCTACCGTTGAAAAAATTTATTAAAAACATGGGGGTGTCTAAGACACCCTGTTGTCAACAGTGTGTCTGACACTGTGTGGGGTACATAGGTTCCAAACGTTGGGGACATTATAACGTGAACGCCGCATAAATGTTGATTACCGCGTCGTTTCGGCTTCGTGGCAAGGTGGGTAAAACAATATAGTTACGGACAGTTGCTTTTTTACTTCTTGCGGTGCCATTGATCCATATCATTATTTAAAGTTGCTTTTTACGACTGAACGGACTTAGAAACTATCAAGTATGCTGACACTGTGTGGTGTACATAGGTTCCAAACGTAGGGGACATTATAACGTGAAAGCCGCATTATATCCATAAGAACAGTTTAGTTCGGGGACGGCAGCCCCTACTTAGGTAGCTTTAGTCTTTGTATATCGTCTTCAGCACAGCCTACATTCTACTTTAAGCCCCTCAGCTTAACTTTGAACGTCTGATCAATCATACTGATTCGAGTGTCATCAATTCACTATATAAATGCTAAATCAGCAATCAACACATTTTATCCTTTAAGTCTTCAGTCTAATCTTGACAATTTGTTGGCAAGTCAATTGACATCATTCATTACCCGAAAACCTAGTTGCCGGTATCACGGGTAGATTTTCCCGTGAAATATCTGCCTGGGTAGATTTTTCTCCCGGAAATATTTGTCTGGGCAGATTCCCCTCCCGAAATATCTGCCCGAGCAGATCTTCCCCCCCCCGGAAAAATCTGTCCAGGCAGATTTTCCACCGGAAATATCTGGCCGGGCAGAATTTTCCCCATGAAATATCTGGCCGGGCAGAATTTTCCCCATGAAATATCTGGCCGGGCAGAATTTTCCCCATGAAATATCTGGCCGGGCAGAATTTTCCCCATGAAATATCTGGCTGGGCAGAATTTTCGCCATGAAATATCTGGCCGGGCAGAATTTTCCCCATGAAATATCTGGCCGGGCAGAATTTTCGCCATGAAATATCTGCCTGGGCAGAATTTTACCCATGAAATATCTGCCTGGGCAGAATTTTCCTCATGAAATATCTGCCCGGGCAGAATTTTCCCCATGAAATATCTGTCCGGGCAGAACTTTCCCCGTGAAATATCTGCCCGGGCAGAATGTTCCCCATGAAATATCTGCCCGGGCAGAATGTTCCCCATGAAACATCTACCCGGGAAGAATGTTCCCCATGCAACACCTGCCCGGGCAGAATGTTCCCCATGAAACATCTGCCCTGGCAGAATGTTCCCCATGAAACATCTGCCCTGGCAGAATGTTCCCCACGAAACATCTGCACGGGCAGAATGTTCCCCATGAAACATCTGCCCTGGCAGAATGTTTCCCATGAAATATCTGCCCGGGCAGAATGTTCCCCATGAAACATCTGCCCGGGCAGAATATTCCGCATGAAACATCTGCCCGGGCAGAATTTCCCCATGAAATACCTGCCCGGGCAGAATTTTCCTCATGAAATATCTGCCCGGGCAGAATGTTCCCCATGAAATTCTGCCTGGGCAAAATGTTCCCCATGAAATTCTGCTCGGGCAAAATGTTCCCCATAAAATATCTGCCCGGGCAGAATGTTCCCCATGAAATATCTGCCCGGGCGGAATTTTCCTCATGAAATATCTGCCCGGACAGAATTTTCCCCATGAAATATCTGCCCGGGCAGAATTTTCCCCTGAAATATCTGCCCGGGCAGAATTTTCCCCTGAAATATCTGCCCGGGCAGAATTTTCCCCTGAAATATCTGCCCGGGCAGAATTTTCCCCTGAAATATCTGCCCGGGCAGAATTTGCCCCCTGAAATATCTGCCGAGGCAGATTTTTTTTCGCATGAAAAAGACAGCCACGGTGCAAATATCCGCCTGGGCACATTTCTCTATTGATAAAGATTCAAAAAGACGAGCAAGAGAAAATCTGTCCGTGGATGGACAGTAGTATAATTATGTCATGTGTACACCTCACTTTTTTTCCAGCGAGGTATTTGTTTACTCTAGATATGGATCTTTTTCAGTGACAATATATTTATTTATAAGGGCATACTTATCTAAATGGATTCCGAATATAATGAAATGTTGCATTACGTCAAGAATAAAAGATATCTCAAAAAATGGTTGCATTTGAGGTCAGATGTTGCCAAGAACTTGAAAAAAGTTGAGATCCCGGTGCGGCCGGTATGAATATAAGGAAGAAAAACTAATGATAAAGTTGAGGATCCAGCTAAAGATTGCTGTCCCTCCATCCGAACGGCAAATAATAATCCCTGCTTTCATGATTAACGCGGACATTTTGGGCGGTCTCGAACCACTGAAGTAATTTAGGAAAAATATTTCTGTGGTAATGTAAGGAGTGAAGTGGAAAGGCATATTGTGTCTTGTGAGACTTGTCACAAAGTCTCTTACGCGGGTTTCAAAAATCTGACGCTCCATTGCACCCACTTTTGGTTAAAACGGTGAAGTACCATATTGAAATCGACTTAGTATCCATGGCTGAGTCATTCAAAGGGAATAAATATATCCTAGTGATTGCTGACATTCTGTCAAAGTGGCTAGAAGCCACTGTGATGCCACATAAATCAGTTGTTGCAACTGCACTATATATCTTTCTGGACAAGAGCTTTCTCGCGATTGTGTCTTCAGACCAGGTCAGGGAATTTATGAACAAAGTGTTAGACGAGCTGTTCACCATCGACAAAATTGAGCGTCGGGCGTCGTTAATTTCATCGCCGTTCGCAGGGGCTGGTAGAACGCTGTAATAAAACATTGTAAAACTCTTTGCTAATAACGACGTCCGAAATTGGGACATGTTTTTTAAAGAAGCCTGTTTAGTTATCGTTGCGCGCCTCAATCGTCGACAAGGGTGAAACCATTCGAACTAATGTATCATGGAAGTGGTGCATACTTTGACGTTGGTGCTGATAGCATAGATTGTAGTCAAATTCATAACGCTATGGCTGTATCACCCTTGTTACTGAAGAATAAGGCCACAGAAAATATAACTTAAGCTCAGGAAAAACGAAGATAGTTCACGACCGTCGCCAAAAGAAAGGGGCAGCTATTTGTGAAGGTGACGATGTCTTGTTGTTCAATTCTAGAAAACAGAGCAGAAAAGGTTTGAAACAGAAGCAAGCATGGAGTGATCTCGTCAGCGAAAGTTCTGCCGGAAACTGAGTTCAACTCAAAAATGTGACCACGGATAAAACCCTTGCTAATATTTATTCCACGAGCCTAGTAAAGAATTATGCAAAAAGTGATTCAGTTGATATCAGCAAACCTCCGTAAGAGCGTCCCAAAACAGACATTGATAGCAATCTCGTCGACTGGAAAGTTGTTGGGTGCATTTATCTTACTCATGGACACAAACTGGATCTTTTAAATTCGCGATGGCTTAACGATAGACACATATGCTGCCCAAGTTATGGTTGGACGATAATATCAAGACATTCGCGGGCTCAATGACACTTTAGCACTTCAGATTTGTTACGGAGGTAACAGCGCAGAGGCAAAATTTATTCAAATCTGCCACATTCGTGGTAATGATTGGCTGACCACGACAGGCGATGGCGTTTATTAAGATATACGTTCCGTTGCCATTTAACATCAATGACGAGCTTCAGCAGGTGTTGTCCCATGTATACGCCCAGGATATCTACAGGATAAGAGATTATTTCCTTGGCAATTATGCCGGTGGCGCGACAACAGAGGGTTAATGACTGCGGGGTCTTTGCAATGACTTACATGGTGTATCTGGGTACGGGTATATGTCCTAGTCACAGGATTTATGAGCAGCAACTAATGCGTGGGCATTTACACGTGTGTTACGAATCTGGCGATATAAATGAATTTCCTGGGGTTTGGAGCAAGAACTATGAATCTCCAGAATGTCAGATACCGATGTCACATACTAGTTTAACAGCAAGCAATATGTATTATGTATATGTTTTGTAATTGTGTATTTAGGGGGAGACTATGGCCGAGCAGATATTTATCCTGGAGGAAAATCTGCCCTGGCAGATATTTCTGGGGGAATATCTGCCCGCGAAACGTGTCTTGCTGACCACAGCGCTTCATATACATCGTATAATAATGTAACTATCCGCTTATGATTTGATAATTCATATGCTGAAGCAATTATTTAGACTACCAGAAGTAGCGTGCAAACGACAGCTATAGGGAA
Source organism: Trileptium ribeirensis (assembly GCA_030248225.1). Classification (NCBI taxonomy): domain Eukaryota; kingdom Metazoa; phylum Nematoda; class Enoplea; order Enoplida; family Thoracostomopsidae; genus Trileptium; species Trileptium ribeirensis. The sequence continues at coordinate 26,466 of JASANE010024247.1, forward strand.
TGATGAGCTAAAACTGTTCTGCCGACCTACAAACTCCGGCAGCAATATAAGGAAGTGTCGTCAACCCTCAAGTACATAATTTCCAGACGATGCCAAAGCACTTGTATGCTAATTAGATAAACATTTAATATGCAAATTTTCAATCTCCAAAACAAGCACGACATCAAAATTGACCTACACTATCATAGCAATGTAAAAGATTCCAAGTAATAGGGCTTGAAAAATCTAAACAAAAAATGACTTTTCGCACTGGATTTTGTGAAATCAGGTGTTTGGTGGAAAATTTTTTTCATATTTTAAGAGTGTATATCTATATGCATTTATTTCTCACGAAACCTATCTAAAAGCACACGAATAATCTTCCGTTGTTTATGTTCTGACTGCTTTAATATATCTACATATCATCCCTTTCCCATCAGATGATGTGTGAAGTAAGGAGTTATTATTTTACCGCTTAATATATACATTAAATGTACTAATGTAATATAGTTTCTAGGTCATAATCAGAATAGTACATATTAGACACATTTTTTCACAGCGTACATTCTTTTCAAGTTTGGGCGCGACGTGCATATGCGGGTGTCGTGCTATTCGCGGGCTTTGAGAGGTTCCTTAAGCATCTATAATTCAACAGCTCCCATACAGCGTAGTGATTACCCTAGCCGGGTCGTAGCAGACCGATTCAGGTTCAGTCCACCGCGATGGCAAACGTTTGTTCAATACTGTACGAAATAGACATTAGTTTCAGACAAGAAGGGTTTATTAAAATAATATATTCTATAGATTTTGGAAGCCAAAACACTGTTGCTAGTCTCCGTTCAAACTAAAAGAATTATATAAAAATGCTTTATAGAGAATGCAGTGGTATATAATTATGCATTACCTCAACGCAATATATTACTATCGTCATGCCATGCATAGGTATATTCAAGTTTATTATTATTCATTGTATTTCCGTTTATGTACTATAATAAAGGGTTATAAGTTTGCTTATTTTAATATCCATATGTTGTGACATTGTTTTCGGTGAACTACAATGTTTAACGTTTAGGTAATTGTAAATTCGTAGGCTGACAAGGATTGGACCCTTCTCTTAATATTTTGTGTAGTTTTTGCAATTCGTGTAGTTTTATTTTTTTTGTTTAAGTCCACAATATGCCCCTGTTTCGCGTGCGTGCTGTGTTACAAAGCATTAAATACATTTTAGTAGGTGAAAATGATTTTTGTCAAACAGAGGGGAATACTTTAACAACCAAATAAAACTACTGAAACCTAGCTATTTAATAATCGCGCCATTACTTAAGGCATCGCCACGTAATAATATTCAGCAACGAGTGGTAATCCGTAGGAACAGTCGATGTTGCACCTTTAGCTTGGACACGACAAAAGTAGTAAAGACACAACTGGGATATGCGATATGCCATTTTAATGCTATTTGTAGAAAACATAAATTAAAATGGGAAAGTCAAAACATGGCTTCCAATGAAATTCTAACGGATTTCCAAGTGCTGGTGATCGAACAGTCAGTTGATTTGACTCAACAGACCACTTGCTGATTAAATATATCTGTAAAAAGCGGAACTTATATTATAAACCGTGAATTTTTCTAAACTATAATGTTGTAAAGTTCAATATTTATAACTGTGCACTCTATTCGGAAACTCGCCCTTGAAACAAGTGGCGCAGATTCTTTTTGAATTTTGGAAGGGGTGCAAAAAAAATTTTTTTTTGGGGGGGAGGTGCGAAAATGATTGGAAATATGAATTCTTCTGTTTTAACAAAAATTACTTAAAATGTGTGCCATGGTAAAAGTTATAATGTAGAGCACAATACCGACAAACAAAAATACTACAATTGCACTAGGAGCGAAAAATTTTCGCACTGGGGATAGTAAAACAAAAACCCTCCGCATAGTCAAGACGGGTTACCCAGCTGCATCACCGCTTCGCAGGAATGATACCCATACGTACCCGGCTTCCTCGACACTCAATGGCGAAGCGATGCTTAGTTCCAAGGAACCGATTATCTTAGCAATCCCCAGGCGGATTTTGCCAGGGTGTTCGGCCTGTTCTCTTTCGGTTACGCACACGTCTAGTCTTAGTTTGTGGCATGATTAGTAGAGGTCGTCCAGGGAGAGTCAACTCTAGGCCTATGTATTGGTAAGGTAGACTCGTCATTCCCTATCCACAGTCAATGAAGGCTAGGTAATTTTGACATAAAATGTTACTAATATTCATTTATTTCGCTTAAATTCTAACAACCTTTCAGTGTTGCGAACAGAAAACCTAGTTTCCCTTTGTGTTCAAAATGTGACCAAATTTAATTTGTTTGATTCGAGACCGCCTTCGGCTCAACTGAACAAGGTGTACCCACAAGCAACCGTCATTTGACCAAGATTAAATGTTATAGGTGTGTACACACAATGACCGCCGATGATTAAAAAGGGTGTCAGTGCGTAGACATGCGGCGTTCACGTTATAATGTCCCCAACGTTTGGAACCTATGTACACCACACAGTGTCAGGCACACTGTTAACAACAGGGTGTCTTAGACACACCCAGTTTTTAATAAATTTTTTCAAAGGTAGCTAGTTGCGCGTATTACAACTTCTCGACAGTGTCAGGCACACCGTGTCTTCTGGCAGTTTTGTTGACAGTGTTCGGAATTATTTCAGTAATGTTCATATGGGCTACATAACAAATATCATAAATTTAGAAAAAACTTCACAGGACAGTTGACTAATAAACCGCAATAGCTACAGACGGTGTTCGTTATAGTTAATTCGCGCCAAATTTGTAGCTAGGGGTGTGTACGACACTGTCAAGAAAAATGTAGTAGCTAGGTGTGTGTGCTACACTCTCGGCAATTTATTTAAGGTATGGGTGTCACCCTGACTGTCTATACTGTAGGGTCGTGACCACAGGGGGTCAAAAGTTCCAAACAGCGGGGACATTATAACGTGAACGCCGCAACAGGAATAGTTGAAAAGAATCTATTGGTCGATAGTTGAATTAGCCTTACTTGACACAGTACTGATCAGTGTTGTTTTATATGTCCATCGAGGCGGGCGTAGTTAGACGCTAATTTGTTAGTTTAACTCTTAGAGATAAAAAACAGTTCCAAATTCTTGACATGCAAACCAAGCCTTAGCGTGACCACGTATATTGATACAAACTTTGTCCCTATTCCACTACACTACGTATCGTTGTATTCGAAAACGCCACATAGTCAAAACCGCTAATCTATATCTTTAGACTACGCTCAAGGGCACACATAGTAAGCTAGGGCGACTGACTGCATGCACCCAGATGATTTAAACAGATACCTACTGTACTCCTATGTTTACATTCGACAATACTCATTGAGAGGCAATCTGACCAACCCATAGTCCCAAAAATGTGCATTTCAACTAGACAAAGTCCAACAGTTTTCTCTTGAGCAAAACTCGAAACTAAATATAGAAAGTTGACAAATGAGGTCAGTTAGAAATTTATACCAGTTGTAGCTTCACAAATTGCATGTAATGTATCTTCAGCTTGATAACTTTTGTTTCAACTTTAACTGCAAGCTAGGCCGAGATTACTGTTTTATCCCTTGTCACTAACTGTTTGGACAAGCACTGTAACGAATGGTCACAGAAGGATCCTAACTACTTTAAAATAATTAACTCAGGTAATATTTTGCAGATAGCGTTGATTGCTCAAATATGATGCACACCACCATGTATATATATTTTGATTTAGCCCAAATCTCAACAAGTCATAAAAGTAGTAGTTTCAAGCGGAAATTTAGATAAAATGCCGGCATTTACGGTTTAAACAAATTTTGAAAGGAACATTTAGTTATCACGCAAGGAACTTTTATTGAGTTGAATTTTATTACCATCCTGTTGATTTGTTGTAATAGTCGGCTTGCGTCATCTAGCAGTCAGTTTCACGCCACTCACGGCCTGGAACGACGGAACATGCTAACGAATATAGAAGCGCTTTGGTTTGCAGTATTTGGAACTAGCCTATTCGGATAAAACTTAATAGCCTAGCTGCTATGCATGCTGTCATCGTCGCAATCTATGTGTGCAGTTTGCATTAATTTGGTTCCTACGTTATTATGTTTGTTGATCTTCAAAAAATATTAATCATAAGATCGCTTTTATCATTATTCAACCGAATTATGCTTTGCTACTACCCAAACACTACGACATAATATTGCGTCGATATCACTTTACAATTTGTGCGCACAGAATGAATACAATGGCTCATTGCAGATTAGAAAATGGCTTTATGTTAGGTTCCGCGTTGAAATAAACTCGTTGCGTAGCCATTTTTGATTTAATATGTTTGATGAGCCAATGTCCATCCCAACGTTTAAATTTTGTTCGGAAAATAGTAGACACTCTTATTTAATGAAGTTCTGAAACTCATAGGAGCATCATGTGCTCCTGATTCAAACTACTAACTTGGTGTGCTAAAACGGCTTTTGCTCTACAACACCTAGTCCTAAAACTAAGAATACTGGTGAAACGGGTACGCATAACATCACGGTGAGGTGTTCCTAACAAATTTTAACAGGAATCTTAAATACTTTCAAACAGTGGACTTACAGCGCACAAACTTTGTAGGCAGAATAGTGAGCCTTAATATTTAATTTAAGTATTGTTAGTTGACAGCGAAAATTCGTTACAGTGGCTACCATCGAAAGCCGACCACGGCTGAAAAAACTGGTACCTGTTAATATTTTGATAAATATTAACTTAACATTTCATGTTGAGACTTACGAAAGAGTTTATCTTACGAAGAAACTTAAACTAGCATTCCGCTTTGGGTCAATTGTCCTAATTCAATGATCTTCCCGGACGACCTTCATAACTGTGTCACTGCAATGCGGCTATATATTTTCAATACCTACGGGCGTCAGTACTTACAGCTTTTGGAATACTACAAAGATGAACTTTTTATTGGTTATACTGTTTACTCATTACCAGGGTAGCACATGGTCTTAGGTTTGGGGAATACTCAAACTACTCTGATACTTTCCGATAATACTGATGTTTTGATTTAATCCAGCGGTGGTTCACACACAGAAATGACCAAGCTGCGTGAGCGCTGACGTACCAGAGAATTCTGTAACCCTAGTTCGTGGTTGTTTCGAAAGCGGATGATAATTTTTTAAAGTATAAAATGCATTGCACAAATTTTCTAAGTTCATAATACACGCGACTCGGAGATATAAACATGAGTTCAGCCCGCTTTCTAGTGTTAACCTCATAAATTACGCAACGTCCCAATTTTAATACAAAAATAATCAAAATGTACAAAACATAGTCAGGCCAACATCATTTATTACCTAGGGTGAGCTAGGGCGATTATATCTAACGCATGTACTGAATTTTCAGGTGTATTAATTTTCTCAGTCGACTCGGCGACTCTCACAGATCAAATCATATGTCGCAATATCACGAGACTATAATTACTGTATGGAATCTCGCAGTGAGAACTAACACAAATATAGCACCTCCTGGACGCGTCCTACTGTGGATAGTACCAACAAAACAAGCGTCGATTTTCCGGCGCTGTTAATGGGAAACAAGATTTCCATCCGTTGACGCCTAATCTGGCTAGAATTATTTTGGAGGCAACCGCATCAATCACGCCCTTACAGAAGAACTGCCCGGTCTCGGCACTAACAAATAAATTCCCACCACATCAACTAGTGTTATAAGTATGCTATTTACATTAGCGTAGTGAGGCGTTACAACAATATAAATCTAACCGTGACAGATATTGACAAAATTTGAGATCGATCGTTCAGACAGATACTCGCAAACTAAAAACTTAGAGAAGGAGGCCCGTGTCCTCGTGACACCGCTATGGTTACGCCACTACGTTACCAGTTCAAGATACCCAAACGCTGCTGCTTTAAAAAGTCAGGTACATAGGTTGTTATCACTCAGTGGCTTCAGTGAGCGTATTCCACGTTGTTGTTCAATCAACCAGGGAACAATAGATCACAATTGAAAGCAATGATGAAGAAATAAATGTATTATTATTTCTTTACCATCGCTGTCAATGGTTCTCATGTGTTTTTATAATTTTCATACATAATTTTACTTTAATTTGACAATTTTCAAGTACAACAGATATCTAATGCATTATTCACAGAGAAGTGCGTGCACGAATTCGCACACCGTAAGCTGTTGCAGCGACCATGTTGTATAAACTAATATTGCCATGACATTGCGTTGTTATCAAAATAGTGACATCAATATCGCAAGCTATGAATATTGCTGCTACAATATCATTTGATGTTATTGCGCTCTCAGTACCACAACGTAAACATTGCTGCCACAATAAAATTGTCTTGTGTTGCAATATCAATAACCTAAGCTCGAAATATTGCTGCTGCAACAATACTGCCTTGTATTGTATTACATCAAAACCGTCGGATTATTGCAGCGTCAAAGGACAGTTAGTCGTAATTGTTGAAACAATACAATTTTTGCATGCATTGCTCGGACAACAGATTGTTCCAAAGCATGGAAGCGACAATTAAAGTATATTTGTGTAGTTTGGGTCTCTTGGCCCTATTAAAACTTTGTTCTGCAAAGTGCAAGGAATTTGGCTGTTTTACTCACAACTCAAAATTCAATTATTTAATGTCGCAGAAAATAGGCAGTTGAATTTGCTGCTATTTCTCCTCACCAGAGATTTTAGAATTCATAGACAGTCAGGGCATACTGTAAATCAATTGCCGAGGGTGTACCACACACCCCTAGCTACTACTTTTTTCTTGACAGTGTAGCACACACCCCTAGCTACAAATTTGGCGCGAATTAACTATAACGAACACCGTCTGTAGCTAATGCGGTTTATTAGTCAACTGTCCTGTGTAGTTTTTTCTAAATTTACCATATTTGTACGTAGCCAATATGAACATTGCTCAAATAATTCCGAACACTGTCAATAAAACTGTCAGAAGACACGGTGTGCCTGACACTGTCGAGAAGGTTTAATACGTGTAACTAGCTAACTTCGAAAAAATATATTAAAAACATGGAAATGTCTAAGACACCCTGTTGTCAACAGTGTGCCTTTCACTGTGTGGTGTACATAGGTTCCAAACGTTGGGAACATTATAATGTGAACACCGCATTAGGTTAACATCACTGCAAAAAGTTGAATCTAGTCAGTTTTTAAACGTTACCATGCGATTGGGACGATAGATTATTCCAAAGCATGAAAGAGACAATTATAAATATTGCTACTATAAGACAGCAAATTTATGCTTGTACATATTGCTATAATCGCTGCTCTGTCGAACGTTCTGAAGAAGTTACTATATTCACTATATTGTTTATATTTATTTCGCCGATGTCAGTAGGTTGGATCCCAACCTATTCGAAATACTGGCTACCCCCATGTGCATGAATACAATTTATACATACAGCTATATGTATACATGTGTGCATATGTATAATCCACGCAATTACGAAATCATTGCGACAACTATACAAGTACCTCAGAAAGCGACTACTCAGTGCTTATTGACCATTTTGTCATTGCAAATTCAGGTTGTTAAGCCCGCTTAAAGTCCTATTATAGCAATTTAATACCGTCACCAGGTATCGCATTTCTAAACTTATATTTTGATTGCATTGTGCCGTTTCCGATTAAGCTCCAAACTTTACTCAAATGCGTATACTGGGAAACGGAGGGGACGTGTATGCATTTCTAACGTCGTAAAATAAATACATTGCAAAATATGGGATAAAATATTCCAAATGGGCGTGAAACACGCTGTAAAATATATATTGGATATAACTCGAAGCTCTAAAATTCATAATTACGACTTTAGGTATAAATTATTAATTTAAACCATACGACTTTGATGAGAAGGGATTCGCAGTTATCTAGTGTAATTTGCTAACACCGACATGAATTCGCATTCCAAATTCATGCGTAAATTCATGAGAATATTTGCGGGCATGAACTAACAACTGTAGTCATAACTCCAGTCAAATGTCGATGATAGCGAAATGGTATTGATGAAGCAACATGTGAACTTTAATATCTTAACTTGTGGTTGTCTTTAGTACTCAGGTTTTAATATCGACGAGGTTTTGGGTTTCAAAGGGTACAGGGTCACAGAAGTTTTCCGGCGGTATATACACCAAACACAGCCTGTTACAGGAAAAAATGGCAACTAAAAACGGTAGCTTCGTTTCGCCCTCATATCTGAGATACTAGTAAATACTGTGACACCTTATACTATGTGGTTAAGAGCCAGTAACATTGTAGATCGACAACATTGTATATCAGTTGTCACCAGGCAAAGGGGCAGGTGCTGTAAATGGTTTTGCTTATATTGCTGAGTAAAGTTATTCGTAGGAAGATAGATCATGTTGAATTATTAATACATTAAAGCAGAATTTAAGCGCGAGATAGCTCTGCGCTTAAAGACACAGATGTAAATGGAGATTTTGCTGCGTTTCTGTTTAAAGTTGTTAAGAATATATACTGCGTGTAATTTACATTGTTTTAATGTTTTATGAACATAAACAGAGTGTAAATATACATTGCTGTAATGTTTTACTTATATTCTAATTATATATTATTTCATATTACCAGCGAAGGATTGGTAAGCCATTGGAAATTTTTGTGCTCGCTGTTTACGCTGATGCTCCACTGATGGTATAATTTATTAATCATACATGCTCATACGGAGATCCCTATACCCTCTGAAGCACAAACACCCTCGTGGCCTCGCCGATCCCCCAGAGGTGGCGTGATTCCCCTGAGACATAAACCCCCGCAGGGGCTCAGCGATCCCCCCAGAAGTTGCATGATCACCCTAACTGAGGCTCTGCACCCCCCCCGATGGTACTTGGAAAACCACATGAGCAAAAAATTGGCCAGCCTGGGATAAGTTGGGGTAAAATTGGCAAACGGTGCGGGAAGATTGACAAAGATGGGTGCCAAAAAATTTTAGGTGAATACTAAAAAAATTAACAATTAATTAAACAATCCCCACCGACGACCTCACCTCCGCCGACAATCTAATCCTCCTTGGTGACGACCTCCCAAATTGCACCCGCTATCACCACTGGGGCTTCGGACCTCGCTCATTTATGTTTTTAATACATTGATTAATTGAAATGACCATGACATTCATATTCATAAATTGATATTGATTAAGTGATTTTTGTTAATAATAACACATCTATTATTCATATTATAGCACCTCCGAAATTATATATAATATATTTCTATTACATATTTCTAGCTTTATAAAAACGGTAAAGTTGTCAGTACCTCAATCAGACATTTGAAAAATATATAATCTTGAAAAGAGCAAATTAATAATAATTCTGCCTTGCAATGTTTGATAATGAATATTTTATTTTATTTCGTATAGACTGTTGTATGCCAGGTGACGCTGATATTTAGAAATGTTGTCTTTCAATTGTGATAGATCCATCCATGATCGTTATGCTTCTCATTGCATGAATTCTCGTTAGTATTTGACTACTGTTTTTGAACAAACATTTAGGTAAATTCCACGATTGGTCAATAGATTAAAATGTCAATATATTGACGAAAACGGAACTCGAAACTAGTTAGACAAATTCCACGTGGCCTTCGTAGCGCTTTCATAATGGTTACAATTACTATCTAGGTCATTTGGAACTGGCTGGTAGTTGCTGGGAAGTTTTCCATTCTGGGACTGCTATGCAGGCAACCATACAGTACTGTATTTCCCGTCGTACGTTTCATTCTCTGAGTTCAGCTATTTGCCATAAACACCCAGTTGAGCATGTGGTCCGCACCACACGCACCTAATGAACCATAGGCTTAGCACCCACGACTCAATGTATTTAATGTAGTTTGCCATGGGCACTCAGCGAGACATACGGATTTTGAAAGCCATCATGCACTGTAAAACCGAATCGACCAATTCTAAAAATGCGCTCAAGTGAAACTGTGCCTGACACGGCTTTTACTTTGTTTGGCAAAAATAAATAGCACTCTGGTGTTTCTGCAAGGCATGGCAAATCGAAGTAGCAAATTAGTGGCAGAATTTGATTCTAGAAAATGGGGTAAGACTCTAATAGCTGTCACGAGTAAATAATATTTCAGTTTGTTCAAAAATTGCCTTGTAATCGGTGAACACAGCATAAAACAAATTTTCAGCTGCCGCTACTCCAAAGCACTGCATATTTTTTGTTTTCAAGTCGAAATTAAATTGCATTATTATAGAACTCACTTTGTCAATACTGCATTTTTCGTTGTCGACCGGCAAATTACAGGGTCCTAGTTTCGTCTTTTGCCTCACGTTTTATTGGAAGGGAAAGTCTCGAATAGTTGTAGCTGTAGGCTAAGCAGGGGCCGCTGGGCCCTTTCCGCCCCGCTATTCTATCAGGTCAGATTTATATTATGAAAAATACCGGAAAACGATTGTTGCTATTTTTATAAATATATATTCGACAGTTCAAGTACCACTATCATCATTAGTACTTCGACAAGAGAGGCGATCGCCAAGTAAACTGCCTTACTTAAATATGGAACAGTTGGTACAATTTAACCAATTTGAAATTTTAAAATCCATAACAAAAAACGCGTATATTACATAATATAGTTGGCGCCTGATCTTTTTCGTATACTAAATTACAATATAATGATATTCTGCAGTGAAAACTTTGTTTCACCCTCACTATAACCACACCAATCTATACTTTGTAGAATTCTTAATAAAGACAAAGACACTACAATAAAATTTTGTGGAAGACTTTGATACTAGGTCAATCTCATATACGACATAAAAAGGCTCATTTTTATTCAATGATGTGGATTTTTTGGTCTAGGCTTGTAGAGACTATATACATATTGGTGCATGTGCAGGTCTATACTTCAGGTGAAAAATTTGTAACAAATTGTCTAATGTTAGGTATAGACTTTTGAAGCATTTTATGTTGTCAAGCACTGAAAACAAAATATGCTTTAATTTTTGTAAACATACTTTTATAAAGAAAATATTCCGAATGAGAAGTTTGTATCATAGACATGTATGATTTAACAGTGTCACCGCAATTTAACATTGATCTATTAAAATTTTGCTCTGCTTATCATAATTTTGCACTACTGCTACTATTGGAAAGTGATGGAGCGAACCTATTATGATAGCAGTTAAACTTTTTTGCAAATATAAAATTGCATTTCATTAAGTGAAGTTTGCAACTCTGTTGAATCTACCACAGTATTATAGTATTTTATATTTGTCTTAGACTACAATCAGTAGCTGCATATTTCATGTCCGCCCTGAAAACTAATATTTATGCACATACTCTAATTTTCCGTCTGCTCTAATTTGTGTCCACATATCTGAAAATGCAAATAATAAAAAAATTGGTTATCTTTGAGAAACAAATTTACTGAAAAAATCTAAAATGGGTATTTTACCTTTTGAAGTAATGTTTAAAATATTTGTATAAATTTAATAGCATGTATTTGTCAACAAAATGTTTTTTGCACATAGTGCAGAATATATAATTACCAAAATTATTTCCAATGTCGAGATGAGTGGCGTAAGTTATAAGCAAGTTTGGCCGTCCTGCGTACACTAAAGCTAAGCCTGAGCCTTAACCTAGCCTAAGGTCCTAACATGGGCCTTATACTGGGTCTACGACTAAGACGGGTCTATCATCTGTCGAACCCCCAGAGTAAGCTGCTCCGTTTTATGGATGTGAAGTTACGCTGTTCAGCTTGACTTGTACAGTCATTTTAGTTATTGCCAGTGGGATGCATAAAAGCAAAATCAGTTCTTTAAAAAGCTAAATTCTATAATGTAACAAAATTATATAGTTACGTCGTTGGTATGAATAGTTTAATTCTTTAAAAATCTCAATTTAAGTGCGCTAATAATGAATACACATCTTTTCGGGTTGGAACTAACTAAAAATGTACCGCCAACAGATCAAAGAAAAGTGAGATTATGTAGTTAGAAAGCCAACAAACGTTAGCTCGTAGTCTAGAATGGCGACAATGACTCGATCGGCTAAAAACAACGCCTTTTCTGGTTCCCTACCGCGGCAATGTGCTTTAGCAGAACCTTTTGCAAGGGTTCCAAACAGGTTCCGACCATTTATCATTTATTTCTCGATGAATAATTACGGTGATTTCAACTGAATAATTAAAAGAGCTGATAGCTTTGGATAAAAGTCGGTTCAGACAGTACGTATGTATATGTATTTATATGCTTGTTTCTAGTTTATTGCATTGTAAAATCCTTGAGTTACCTGTTTCTATACGAAATATTTAATTATTTGGTTCAGCATAACTAAATTGTTCTCTTTACATTTGTAATTAGCTTTTTTAGCATTCAAAATTAGTAATCAAAAATTGATAATATATTTGAAAATGCATAAACGGTAATAATTAATGTATATAACGAAAATGTGTTCAAAAATATATTTTTATTTATTTTTATATATTTCTACTCATGCATTATATATTTCTTTATTTATAATTGACAAAAAGGGCTGATCCAATAATAGTCATTGGTATTGTCAGCTTTTGGGCATAGGGAAAATGGCAAACACTAAAAATTTGTTTGTTACTATAAACTGTACGCTTCCATTTTCACATAATTTTAATCAACAGGAACAGCTTCCCAAAACAAATTTAATGCAAACACTGCATGTTAAATAGGCTCATAACAGAAATGTATATATGCGAACTAGTGCTGGTCATCGAGCGTGAACGTACTCAGCCTACAATGAAATTTTCGCCTATTTTAAGTCGTCGGCTGGACGATAGAAGATTATCTTGGTTATCAGCCAACGCCGCCCGTTAACGGCCGCAGAAACTCGTCAGCCTGCCGTCAAAAAATTTCTTCCGTTAACGATCGTGAAAGCTGTCGGTGAGCCGTTAAGGGCTGGCAGCTGAGCTGCCGAAGTCTATACCCCGCCTGCTGTGTAACAAATGTATTAAAATCGTCTACTAATATTTTTATGTAATAACTAATAGCCACTGATGCTTTGTTTACCATAGCTCTCAATCCTTTGTTCATATTGTTACAAGTGCTTAAATCTAGTAAACCACTTTTTCAACCAAATTGTTGGCGTTAAACACGATAATATAATTGCCTGAGATTAAATCAAAGGATACTTTATTTTATTTGTTCAATTCGTTCGTTTGCGAACTTATATTTTATTTCAATTAGTTACATTGTTCTGTGTATTATTCTTATTCTTCGTTGCGTTTAGTGGCTCTAAGGCCACATATAAAAAATTAATTTCGCGTATTAACCTTAAACAACTGAGTTTTTTCAGATTACGTCACAGACTGAGGAATGTGCGATTTCCCTCTTTATAAGAGCTGTTTCATGGTGCATATGTCCTGCTTCACAAAATGTTGCTATGCTCAGCTTACTCTACTACCTATTTTAGGACCATAATGCGGCGTTCACGTTATAATGTCCCCAACGTTTGGAACCTATGTACCCCACACAGTGTCAGACACACTGTTGACAACAGGGTGTCTTAGACACCCCCATGTTTTTAATAATTTTTTTCAACGGTAGCTAGTTACGCGTATTACCGCTTACCGACAGTGTCAGGCACACTGTGTCTTCTGGCAGTTTTAATGACAGTGTTCGGAATTATTTGAGCAATGTTCATATGGGCTAGATACAAATATGGAGAATTTAGGAAAAACTCCACAGGACAGTTGACTAATAAACCGCATTAGCTACAGACGGTGTCCGTTATAGTTAATTCGCGCCAAATCGGTAGCTAAGGGTGTGTACGACAGTGTCAAGAAAAAACGTAGTAGCTAAGGGTGTGTCGTACACCCTCGGCATTTGATATACAGTATGGGTGTCACCCTGACTGTCTATACGGTAGGGTCGCGACTACGGGGGGTCAAAAGTTCCAAACAGCGGGGACATTATAACGTGAACGCCGCATAATCTGCGTGAAAGTTTTTGAAAAGCTATCCTAGGCAAAAACAGGGTCAAAACACTCGCAAGGTTCAAAAATCTGGTAAATCGGTAATCAGGTAGTATTTTTTATGATTTATAATGATAGTTACATATCAAACGGACTTATAATACCTATTTCACATCGAAATGTAATGTATGTAATGTGATTCCATTAGATTCATTGTATGTAAAAATTGTATGTAAAAATTGTATGTAAAATGCCATAGGTAGATACACACATTTGTTCGACAAGATAATTCGTTTTTGAACTTCATTTTTCTATCCTCATAATACTACGTGCGCCCACACGCTGCAAATTCCATTATTATCGCGCATTTTACCTGCATTCTATGAGCGGAAGGACCTACCTAACGGTTTAAAAGTATAGAGGTTGTGACATTTGTACAGCGATGAAGCCCAATTTTGCTACTTCTCTCCTGACTAAAGAGGTCTGTGAAGCCCCAGACCCAACTCCTCAAGTACTGTATCAAAATTGAATATTTAACGCCAGACTCCGATTGCTCTTAACAAACTAATTCTCTATAAAGAAGGGCTCTCTATTACACATGTTTGCAAAATAACAAGCAAACAACTACAGAAGGGGTCTCGTGGACTGCCTCTCAATCCAGGGAGGGTTAAATACGAAATTCAGTGATTTTCAGTCAAATCCTACGCAGTATCACTTAGGAACTTTGTTTTATAAATGCGTCCATACGGCTCGGAAAAGTCAATGAGCACAGCTTAATTTGTATCATATATTATATATATTGAAATACAAATTCATTAAACTGATAGACGCAAGTTGCTGAACTCACTCCTGTGGCAAAGGATTTAGTCAGTAAACCAGCGTCAATGTCGGATTTAGAATATGTGAGGAAAGAAGCTACCGGATTATCTGCCTACACGTACACGTTAAAGGCAGCAACAAATACAAGAAATTCAATTAGTGTTGTCAAGGTTGCAGATGAAAACGACGTAAAGCAACACCAATGCTTGGACGGTAAGGGCCTTTCCTTGGAAAGCAACGATAAGGGCGCTTTATCCGAAATCATTATGAGATTAGGCTGTTGGGTGAGCCGTCGGTTAGCAATGACCCGTCCCGACGCGATATACAACGAAGACCTAGCCTGCTCAAGGTTCAACTGCCCTCGTCGACCGTCGCAAAAGCAGTGCTTCAGCAAGCGCCCAAATTGCAAACAATGCCTGAAGTAACTAGTATACAGCAGGCGTTCAATGACAAAACAGCTAAATTCCTCCCTGGAACCATTGTATGACAATAAAAGTCACTAAGCGGTTGTCAACGAACGATTCGTTCAATTCAAAGAATGCCTCGCGATATTAGAAAGTTGGTTGGTGTTAAATTACATCAATGTCGTATGAAGTTTCCACGGTTGATAACAGAGTTACTGTGAATTTAATTGAATTAGCAAGGTGAAAATGGATAAGAACTTTATGCCCATAAACTATATGTATTTTAATGTTCATAGTCTTTGTAACAAACTAGCGATTTACATACTTTACTGAGCACAGAAGGCTACGCAGTTGGTGCTATATCAGAACCATCATTAGACGACACCGTGCCAAATTCACTGGTAGCTCCCGCAAATTATGTAGTTGTCGGTAAGAATCGAAACGCTCCGGGAGAGGAGGTTGCACTCACCTCTTACCAAATTGTCCCCTTTGCTCCAGTATGCAATGTAAACATGATAGTTTAGAAGTTTCAGCGAAGCTTTTTGGGCGCTAAAAAGCAAATAAATTCCGCAAACTTGTAAAGCAGGTTGACTTATCTAAGTTTATTGCACCATGACATATTTTCACGAAAATTCATTAGCTGCGGTTTGTCACAGCTTTATTATTCTTCAATTTATCTTGGTACATACCGTTGGAACTTAAGATACCTAACCTCAACCGCATATATGTTCTACACCAATCACTGGTTTATACTAGTCTAATTCAATCTGGATTACGGTCAGATTTAAGTGGCCATGTGCTCTTTCTGATCTTAACTGTTTATTAATCAAATGTCAATCTGTGCTTATTTTGATTTTGATTGACGGGATCTTTCATATGGTCTATATTTTACACGGACAGTGCGAACATAGCCAGTGCATAACAATATTGTATAATAAAACTGGCTTGTCCGTTAATAAACGATATTGTTGCTGTTGTTGCTGTTGTCAATTTTCAATGGCAGGCTTCAAAGCTCACGTTTGCTAAGTCCATCATCTAATACAGCTTGTCTATAGTCTGTCTAGGTACAGAAATCAATGCTTAAATTGGTGCATATTACGCTAAGTAAAGCTTTCATAGATCATAGGCACATGGAGTGAATTTTAGAACAAATTCCGAAGTAGCAGTTTTGAAAATTCAGCTCGTATTATTAAGTTTCTTGAAAGTCAACCCATTGTTAGGCAGTCGACCGGCCGTTTCCCATCAGTGCTGTGCAACGGCCGGTTTTAGGACCAAACGGCCGGCCGGCAGACAGCTGAACGGCTGGGCGACGGTAAACGGACAGCTGATTGCCAAGAAGCATATCTTACTGCGATATTCCAACTGCTTGTTCAGCATTTGCTAAAAAACGATTTGCATATGAAAGGTTTGCACGGCGCAATGTAGCAAGTGCCGAAACCTGCGCCTAGCCATATTGTACTATATTTAGTGCTAGGCAACGGTCGGCATTGAGGCCTATCATTAAACATTTACGCATATTAGTTTAATAATAATAAACTTATGTTATATGCTTAAATATGACAGGATATTACTAGACGATACAATATTTTTGCATTTTTGTTATAGTCGACTATATGTATGTAATATTGAGACGCAACCGCATGCCGCAAGTTCCTAACAACGTGTCCATACGACTCCGGCTATCATAATGTCATTAGTGGACCGAAATTTTCGTTGCTTTGGCAATTTTACGACTTTCCTTGGTCAGACCCAAGAATCTATAGAGCTTAGCAGGCCGCAGGCGCGCTGCACGAGGTGTGTTTGTGTAACAGGCCCGTTCCGGCCCCGTTACGCGTCTCTTCAGTAATTTCGGTGTCAAAATTATTCGGGAACATCAAGGAACGCATTCGGGAGAATGGGAAGACTCTGGTACCGTGAACCAGCGGTAAAGTCCACTGCGTAATTAGGTCACTTTTCATGATTCGTTTATCATTTTATGCCATGATTCGTCTATCAATTTATGCCGCGGTTTATAATATGATTCGTTTATCATTTTATGCCTTGATCCGTTTATCATTTTTATGCCGTAGTTTATGACGTGACTCGTTTATCATTTTGTGCCGGATCCTGTAACATGATTCATGTATCATTCTTATTGCGTGTCTGATCACTGGGACGAGTGTTGGGCGAAGCAATTGGAACGGAAAAATGATAATTAGGATGTTTTAACCGCTTTAGGAGGCAGGGCAGTAAGCCCGAACCGACAGGAAATGGGAATCAGGCAAAACCCCAACCAGTCGCCTCTATACGTTAAAGTTTTGACGGTTACGACCGTCCGGGAATAGGAGGCCCCTGGCTGCACGTTCGAGAAAACATGTTTGTTAAGACTGAAATCAAAAATATTAAGTTTACTTGGTCTTAGCAATACACTAGGTAATGGTCACAGAAAACAACAAGTCGAAACAAGCGGAAATCACACTTTAGTAGCTCTTGTAACTATAAGGGACGACGAGTGCCGGGCTCATTCGAAGTCCCGTCACCGTCTACGGTATCCTGGTACGGAGAATAACCAGAGCAGGCTGGTAGAACACTTTGGGAATTACGAATGGACATCCAAAGACGCCCCGGAAAACGCCAGAACTTCACTTGCAACGTATAGAGACAATCGCTACTTACGCTAGGTGGGATTGTCATCGCGGAACCCGGATTGTTACCTCCCCTATATTCAGGACATACCATATATAAAATATGTACATGTGTCTATTTATGTGTGTGCCCTGTGGACAACTTATTAGGCAGAACCGCCTTGTTTCTGTAGCCTATTGCAGTATGCAACCAATACAAAACCCCCACCTTCCAACATTCCCGTCGCCGTACCCCGCGTCAGAACTGGCGCATGCGACCCCTTGTTTTGTTCATCGTAACCAGTGGAATCCAATAATATGCGTCGAACCTCCGCCCGAGTACCCGTTGACCCGCTGTAGCCACGTAAAGATGCCTAGAAAGCCGTTGCCGACTGCTGATGGGCACCGATAATTCGAGATTTTTCGCTCCACTCTAAAATGGGCGAACCGCCCCTCATTGGATTCGTCTCGATGAGACATTTCCAAAAATACGCGGTGGGTCTCGATCCACCGCCCCGTTAACCCGAACGACCAACAAACACGCCCCCCACCGTAGCCATCACTCTCTCTCTCTAATCGCCGTGATTTTAGTACCGTTTTTACTCCTGCCGCCCCAGTAGCGATATCACCCCTCATTTAAATCGCCGTCGGACGGTGAGTCCAACGATACCCGGCGGGCGTCGCTCCGCCCAACCGTTAACGCAGGAGAGCCGCTAAAGCTCCCCATACTAATACACATAGGAACCCATAGATGGGTCCCGACCCGCTTCTATGTCTACCCCCCTTGTGTTTGGTATCAATCGACCCCGTTTTCCGTCCTGGGATCGAATATGACCCCAGCCCCTCGAAAATCCTCCCGGATTCCCCTTGTCCCGCTTCCCTTCCCACGCCCGCCTTGTGTCCTCGCTGTCCTTTCGCTTTTGTCCTCGTTCTCTCTCTAACCGACGTTTCTGGTCGGTTTTCTTTTGTCGTCGTTGTTGTTGTTGTGTTTGCTGTGCTTTGAGCTTGTGTTTATCCTGAGCGACCTTTCTGTCGCTCAGGACGCCAGCCTGTCTAATGTGTGTAGTGTGAGTATTCGTGTGTATATGTGTGTAGATATATGTATATATATATATATATATATATATGTAAGGACATAACATAAGGACGGACGAACAAGGACACCACGTACTAAAATTTGTAAAATTTCAGAGTTTTATGGACGGACAAAGTATGGACGGATAGGACGAACGGGGGGCGACTTTAGGGTCCTCCCGCGGATTCTAGGGGCCCTGGAACAGGGCGCTTGACAAATTAGGAGTGCGTTAAGGTTTGCCCCGTCTCTAACCTTGAAACGGGCGTTTTCTCGTCGCCGGTTCCCCCCTCCCCCCGGCGGGACTTTGAAACGTGAGCACTCACAAGTCGAAATTCGTCGATTCTTTTCATTGTTTCTGGATGTCCTCGCGTACTAGGGTCATCTGCTAAATTCAATTCAGCTTAATTAGGAGGGCGGCAAGTCGAGGACAACAAAGGCCGAGTTGATGTTTGCCGACTCGGAATGGGCTGGGAAGAGCAAATAGTCCAAATTATAAGCAGATTGTCACGCTAATTGGGGTTGAAGAAGGAAATTGCGTGACCCAAAAGTATTTGTAACAGTTTAAGTTAAGCTGGGACCGGAAACAGTTCAAATTTTGTTAGTTTAGGATCGGATATCGCTGGACATCCGGCGATGAAGACGGGAAATAGGGACTTCAAAATTTGCTTTTCTTGGGAAAATTTGGACAAAAATCACAGATGGTCAACTTCCGAGTACTCGGAAGATTCAAACTTAAAGTCGGCAAATTTAATTGAAGCCGACTCTCTTTAAGGACATCGACGGTTTACTGTAGCCGTCAAGATTCAAATTTGCGGAAGTGTCCCCAATTGGACACTGGACAGAAAACCCAAAAAGTGGGCGTCAAGAAATCGCCAACGATTGGTCGGCGACAAAATCGCCATCGTAACATACAGGCGAAAATTTCGAGGCTACGACCAACGCGTCGAATCTTAGAATCAGTTGGACTTCGACAGCGCGGAGTTCGGTCGACTCTACTGACCGGCTCCGACGCACTCTTTCATTGTTCATAGTTTTCATTTGACTCGGGTTTTCTCTCGCTTTTAGTTTTCGCTTCGGATTTACTCGATGGACGGAAGATTTCCGCGCAGGTACATACCTCGCGAAGGGGGTTCAGCTGGTGCTGCACCAAGGATCGACAGTCGTAAGTGTGAGGAAGGCTTAGTGCCAACAGGGATTTACTTTCCCTGTTAATTGAAGGGTAACAGACTGTTCGTTGAGTTTCCCCTGAACGTAGCGCGCCCCTCGTACTTAGGTAGAAACATTCTCGTTCGGGTTCTAACTCCCTGTTCCCACCGGAATGCTACACCTTTTCCCGTTCTGGAATTAATCATTAATATCGAGTTCCGACGTAGGAGACGTTAGGCGATGGTCCAGAGTGCAGTGAGGACTGATCAAACCCATTCGAAGTCTTTCTGATTCCCCGTGGTCTTAGGTAAGGCACAACCAATTGGACGCCTCTCGTCTTGAGTTAGGATCAACGAATTTTCCTGAGCCTACCACGGTAAAATTTCTGGAACGTGCATGCCACGGAAATTAGGGAATTGATCAATGGTTTGCTATTATGGTTTCCGAATTTGCAGCTTAGCTGAACGTTCAGTGCTCATGCCGTGTTTGAGCTTGGACAGAATCGCAGATTAGGGACGGAGGCCTAGCCTCTGTCGGGCTTTAGGAAACCCTTAAAATTTCGTTTTGCTTTGCGAGGTAAGAAAATTTGGGAACCTAAAAGATTAAACAAATTCTAGGCACACTAACTTGAGCTTAAGGTGTTTGCTGTTTTCATGGAACGTTATCTAGGAATCGTCTCGGCATAGTTGTTTAAATCCGATTCTAAAGCGAATATTTGTAGGCATCTCGCTTGTACGACAGTGTCATTAGGACGACTGACCGGAGTACTTTTAGGTGTCCGCTTGCCCCAGGATGATCAAAATGAGCTGGAGGAGCCAACCCCCAGCCGAACAAAATTTAGCCGACCTCGACTGGTGACGACGTGCATCGTTTAGTCGTAGTACGCCAGTTTTGGACTCAAATAAGAACGTGATCAAAACGATTAAATTTACTAACGTTCGCCATTGCAAGATACAATGGTCTTCTCTGGAGACCATCGCTTAAAAGAAATAGAATTATGGCTCGTCCCCTGAGACATCGCTAGAAGCCGCCATTGCGGGAGAAACACATTGCGTCCCCGCCATCGAGTAAAATTTTAGGATTTTCAAATATAAGAAAACTTACCTCCTCGCCCGGGCCCTTTTGGCCCCAAACCGGGCGAGTGCAAAACCCTTTTTCTTTTTTGAGCGAGTCGATCGCTGAGTTTAGCCAGGTTTCACTATTTATGATGAGTGCCCGTTAGGCTATGTACTATATATGCCCAGTTTCACTTTCCTTTAGTTTCATTGTCAGCCAGTCACATTTTCCCAGTCAGTGAGTTGAACCTGCACGGAGAATTCAAGTCCGCTGCAGTTTTACATGTCTTAACCATTCAGCCATAGGAACATATCGACTTTCACTATTAAGTCGGTAATAACTCAATTGCACTACAGTGCAGTTGAGACACTCTATTAGTACAGTGTAATAGGAAAAACACCGATAGGGAGAGTCGACGAAACGTCAACAAAAGAGAAAACCGAAGACGCGGACGCGTCCCGGACCGATCGACCATGGCCCGAGTAGTTTAAACGACCTCGATAGGTAGGAAATGAGGCTAACTTAGCCTTCGGATAGGTGCGGTCCGTCAAAAAAAGGACTCGCCTCATCACACCAAAACCCGACATCAAATTCGAAGAGAAATCCATCGGCTGGATGATCGTTTCGCGAGTTGTTTATAAGGACGCCTCATGCCATGTTGCACCCCGACCGCGTCCCGTCGGCCTAAATTAAAGGGAACTGTTCCGTTTTTTCTCCTTCTCTTGCCCCCTCCCCCCAGTGTTCTTCGTTCGGTCAGTCGTACCGATAGGTAGGTAAGGTCGTCAAATGCAATAGGGTGAAAGTATTTATAGGCACTAATGCAAGTGTACCTTGAGAATAAAACGACCAGACGCCCCTCGTCCGGTTCTGTAGTCAGTGTTGTTTTGAGCAGCGTTCCAACCATGCTGTAGGGCTTACGTAGTCAGCTCCGAACGTCGTTTCCCTTCGCCCCACCCCCAGTGTGCGATTGTCTAATATGAGGTGATCGGGCGTTAAAGGATTGGTAAAACGACAGGCGAACTTTCAATTAAAACTCTATATCAATTTAACTGTATTTACGAAAAACTAAAATTTGATAATAAATTTAACTTTAATAAAGCTTTGAAGCTTATTATAACCACGTTATATATGATTCCTGTTTGTGAAATGGCACCGTGTAACTTTAGTGTTTCGTGTAGTCCAACTTGGATAAACATTCCGTGCTACGTTATCAAACGTGAAACGAATGACTGTGACCAAAATAGTTATAATAAGCTCGTTCATCATGATACACAATACGCGCTTAATACTTAAAATATGTAACTTCGCGAATTATAATTAATCAACCAAGGCAATAAACTAGGTCATAATATTGACAAATCTGTTGCGATAATCTTTGTATATATCATCTTATCTAAGCTTTCCACGAATTGTGTAAGCACATGCCGCAAACCTTTTATTATCAGTATGCAATATTTGCAATATTATGTAGATTGAGCCATGTGTGCAGTAAACAGAGAGAGGGTGGCCAACCGAACTCCCCTCTTTTCAGTCACAGATGGGCCACTGATTGATGAAATTTCGATTTTCCCTAGCGTTCTCTTCGCTTTTGTGTGCACCCCTCGCTTCTGAATAGCGTGCTCACCCAGGTTGCACAGTAATAAACACAAAGTATTGTAGTATAATTAAAGTAAAACCAAATTCTAAGCAGTATATTTCGATCACAATGTTCAGAAAATTATTATACATTTTATAACAAGAATATAAGTGATTAACGATTTAGCACTTTTAGCGCCGATATGAAAGGAGGCTTTACCGAAGCGATATGTATTTAGAGATGTTTGAGAACTAAGGGCAACATCTAACTATGTCACAAGTTTAAATTAGACAGGGTTTTAGACGGCAGAACAATAAGGCTTCCAGTTGTGGTTTGACCGGTCAGCAGTCCTCAAATCAACAGCAAGAAGACCTGTGCTCCACTGGTTGAAGTCTAAAAACTACTCAGTTTAAACTTGTGATGTAGCTACGTTTTAGCCTTACTGTTATGGTCTCCAAATTGCTTCACTAAAGCGGCGGTGTTTTGACCAGTGGCTTATTAACGCTTCGTCGTGAAAGGATTCTTCACATCTAACTAGGCGGGAAAGCCCTATGATTCCCAAGAATCCCAGCATATTATTACCAACTGATTTGCCTGTCATTGTTGATAAATTCCCTCCTCTCAGCTAATAACCGCAGGCTACAGCAGGCTTTGAGTTGACCAGCCGTTTTGTGGTACCTTATGAAATAATGCTTCTCATCTATTATGAGATTAACCCAATAAATTCCAGCAACCTGAGTGGTATTTAGTTATTTTGTCCAATTTTATAAAGCGACGCTTCTCATTTGGATAAGTAATGCCGAACAACACCTGGAAACACATACCATTCCTCTAATAAATACGGCGTTCATTTATAGTGTTCCCGATTTTTAGAACTTCTGTCGCCCTGTAGTCGCGACCCTACCGTATAGACAATCAGGACCACACTCATACAGTAAACAATTCCTGAGGGCATAAGACATACATAGGCTACTACATTTTTGTTTACGATGCCTCACATACACTTAGATACCATTTTTCGCGAATTATAGTAACGAACACTGTATGTTCATAGCCAACTCTGAGTTCTAGTCAATTCTGATGTTAGTTTTTTGAAAATTTCGGCATTTGTATCTAGAAAATTTGGTCGCCATATACTAGACACGTGTTTAACCAATCGGGCGGGGTACAAATGTAATAACCGGTGACGCAGCTGCATGGCGCAACTTCCTAACACCATGCCCATACGACCCCGGCTATCGTAATATCAAGGGCGGACCATAGGTGTTGAAGTTTTAATCCTGTTCCTGGTCAGACCCAAGAAGCTACGCAGCATAGCACGCCGCACGCGCGCTTCACGGGGTGTGCTCGGACCCCGCCCGAAGGGTTGCGCACGTGTCTAGCATCGGGTATGATTTCTGAGGTCCCCCAGAGAGGCTAGCACCGACACCTGCTCACAGGTCATGGAGCCTAGCCGCTATTCCCTATCTTAGACTCATCGGAAGTTGTTTAGTTCTATTTTAGTGTGATAAGTACTGGAATGAAATATGAAAGTGTCCCTAGAAATTTGAAGCTCAAGATGATCTACTTAGAAAAATCTTGGTGTGCTCCGTGTTAGAGCATTGACCTATGTGGGCCCCCACAGGATTCCGACAAGCCCTGAGTGTTTAATGTCGGACTATCAATGGCGTGACCTGCGCTTTTCAGTAAATTCTAAGCGAGCGCACTGGCACCTTGACCAGTGAAAGTCTTAATTCATTTGGATCGAGTGTGTTCCTAACAAATTTTGAGTATCGGTCGTACTTTAATAAAATTTTGCTCGTGTTATCCGGTTATTTCCTTAGAGCGTACATAGCGGTGACAGAAGGCTCGGCTCGCCAGTGCTTGTGACATTCTCGCCCACAAGCCATGACGGGCAGCGCCTGCTCGTCAGAGCGGACAAACCAGACAAGAAAGCTTCCTATCGTCTCGGTATTGAATAAGACTGTACTCGTCGTTTCAAAGTGTAACGTTTATTTACAGAATCAAAGTTTAGTGTTGGGACGAGTGTTTCCGAACGTCTGTCGAGACGACCTAAGTAAATCACCTTAGGGAAGTTTGGCAGAAACTTGCAGCGGTCGCGTCAGTTTAATCAATTACGGGCAATGGGCGACGAGAAAACAAATTCGGGTTGGAGCGTACAGATATTCGCCACGTTGCGAACTAGGGGCGGTTATACCTGCCTCGACTCAATGTTATCGAACTACTCAGCTATGCAGCGCACTAAGCAGGGGCCCTAGAGTGCTTCAGAGATCGCTCCTCAATGCAGGTCGCTCTGGGCGACGACTACTTAA